>JAPFSE010000195.1:0-17890 GCA_030777785.1 Beauveria caledonica | reverse complement strand
CACCACCACCACCTCCACCACCTCCGCCACCTACACCACCTTCTCCACCTTCTCTTTCGTTCTCCCACACCAATACGGATACACCCTGCTGCTAAAGTGCGCATTCACGGAGTAGTCTCGACTCTATAAAAGGAAGCCCTCGCCTCCCCATCACCTAGCATCAACTACCTCTCTTCCTCACTTTGATCACACTTATTGTATATCACACTCTGTTGCATCCCACCCCGCGTTCACTCCGTGAAAAGTAACGACTTTTTCCGCACCGGCCCTGTGAGCCTTCGACTCAACGGTTCATACGAGAAGCCATGTCCGACGCATTTGAATCGCAAGCGCACGTCCAAAAAGATGTGACAAGCGAGCATGCGCATCTTGATGTTCAGAATCGCTCGTCAAATCAGTACGACTTCTTCGGCATGCACTGGCTCACAGATTCGAACGCCGACCAAAACTTCGATCGGTTCTATGCGAGAAACAACCACTCGGATTCCGAAGCAACTCGACAAGATTTGACGCAACAATACCAGGTTCCACTGTGAGTGACCCTGTGAGCGAATTAACTATGCTAGGGTCGAGGTCAAGGCGCTGTTACATCAAATGAACGATACTGTGTGCTGCCTATAGGCAACGGATAGCACATAAATAGGAGAGGGCCGAGCACTCCGAACCGGAGTCAGACTCGAGCCCGCTGCCCCGAACATTTAATGTTCACGAGAATATAAGCGCCGCCAATCGCGTCAGTCTTAGGTGACTGTCGTACGGAGTACGAATGAGCTGAGAAGGTAGACACACTGCGCAATGCAGTAAGAGCGAAAAACAGACAGGGGCAGCCAGGTAGGTCAGTGGCCATTTCTACGCGTCGAGAAATGATCACTTGTAGCTCTCGCCTAGGAAAGGCGATGATCTCCTACCTAGCTCGGCGGACTTCCGCTTAGGTCAACGCGATGGCTTACTAGACCTGCTTGATTGTAATACCGCAAACTCTCAAACCACTAATAATGCCCATACCAGCCCCGACGGCGCGTACAGCCTTGATTGCAACTTCCCATGTGACTTGGCCATATACGGTGGCCCATCCTCAATGGGCACAGGTTTCCACACAGCTGGCGTTCCTGATGAGCCAACTATTGATCCTTCATGGATACGAGCCGTTCCCGGAGAGAACTCCAACGGACTACTCCTGTCAGAGAATGTCGAATCTCTCCAGACCAATGAGTTGTACTTACGAGAGTCATCTCACGACATGCCTTTCGAGGCTCTTGATGCCGCGGGTGTGGCTTATGTTGATTTGCGTGATATGCTGACCCATACGTACTCTTATACACACGGTCCCGGCTCCTTTGGGAAATTACCGCAGTAGGTGCTTTTCCCATGTCTTGAAGACAAACGCAGTACGCTAATGTGTACATAGAGGTGAGATGATTGAGCGAATAAGATCGAGCATCTCTCAGTGGAAGCACCCCAAGCGCGGCTACCAGTGTAAATTTTGCCAGACAAACTTTACTCGACTGTACTCCCTTCAGCGTCATTTTCTTGACACTAGGAGGTGCACCAAGAAGTGGGCGAGCATGGATATAGCTACACGGAAAGCATTCGACCCATCTGGCTGGACGGGTTGATACGCTGGGATGAAGAGAGAATGCTGTTGATACGGATTTGCGGCGATGATGTCAGAAACCCCTTCCAAAACGGCGATCGAGCATAGTGGTCCGAAATGATGATACGTCTCAATGCAATGGTGGCTGGGCCTCTGGGGGAAGCCTTTTTGGACTGGTGGCGTGGGTGCGGCGGTGTGGCGGTCGCAGCACAGGTACGGTTTCACGGATACGAGGGTTATGGTGACGGCCGTTGTGGGCTTTAGTGGTCAATCTCGGCTGAAGACCAATTGCTCACTGGCTGCTTGGAATTTATTTTAGTCAATTAGAGCTTTTGTGTTGGAACACTCTTGCGCAATGGTGCGAAGAAAGAAGACAGGAGGTCGTGCGGAGTACAAATTAACTAAAGGTGGCCTTGGTTTTCACTGACGGCTGCCCAAGGCATCTCGTGTTAAGGACTTAGCTCTTACGTTCTCTGCCTGTGAAATGATTCCGGGGACAAGCGTAGAAAGCATAATAATCAATCACTGACCCGGGAAATACTATTCAAGATCGCGTGCGATATTTCGAACCATCGTACTAATTACTAACAGACTACGAATACCCTGAACAACCCTCTCCCCCAACACACGCGCGCGCAAGACGTTTCGCCGAGTACGAAATGTGAGCTTCGAGCCTCTACTACATCATGTAGGTCTAGAAGCTCATTTTTCACGTGTAACGGTACCATTGACGAGAATTAAACAACAAACATGAACAACGAACAAATAGCCTAGATGTTGGGAGTTGGTTCGTCTGGCGGGGACGAACCCTTGCCCACTATTTTGGCACGGCCCCGGATCGGTCAAAGGGAATGGCGGCCATTGACTCAATCAAGATCAAGTCTTGGCATTGCGATGGACCTCACCCGTGACCACCCATTCGCAGGTCTGGACTAAGTTGAGAGTACAGACCACTGGAGAAGCATGAATATGGCTGCTCTGATTGGGCAAGTTCCCGATCTCCGTCTGCAAGTCGACACTGATGCTGTAAGTGCGATGCAATCATCACCTTGTGGGGGACTGTTCCCTGACAGACTGTTTTCTGCTCTTAACAGGCCTCCCGTATATCAGAAGTTTGTAATGTTTTCGCCCCGAGAGTGTCGCCGTCGCCACCAGCACCATTTCTTTTCTCCTTGCACTTGCATGAATACGGATTTTGCGCCCAGACCTGGCTTGACCTTGTCATCATGGCCCCGCTACATCCCGAGCTCCGCTGTATCGGCGTTGAAAATCAGATTGATACGCGGATAAACGGGCATCAACGGCAAGTACGGGTATCTAACTGATCGTCTAGCTTTCAAAGTCTGCTGCATGCAGCAAAGGCCTCCACCTAGGTTATCAGACACAGACAAGAAGCTGTTCGCACGGAATATTTCCCCTGGTTATTGTTCTTTAGGCCTGACGACGGTGTAGTCTTGATTCGGCGCGGGCTTGCCGCCAGTCAAGATTGCATAATAAACAGATGTAGATTTTGCGTTGCCAGGTGTCCGATTTCTCTGCCTGCAATCAGCGTGATTAATGTATATTCTTGTATCTATTAAATTGGCGGATAGTATTGTCTATATACCCCCCTGTTCTATACTAAAAAAGATTCTATATAATTAGAATGTCGCAAATGGCGCCTTTATTCCTTTCCGCGTTACTTTCTCGTCTCCTTCAGAAGCTAATACACAGCAATGGCACCGTTGGTGCCGCCATCAAAGGTGTCATGCAGCGACTCGAGCTCCTGAACGTGATGCGCCGTCTCCATGCCCTGGCGCCGCGACGCCTCGACGCGCTGCCACGTCCACTCGCCGTCGGCCTCGAGATCAACGTGGCTCAGATCAACCGACTCGTCGCCGAGCTGGTTCTCACCACTAACCCAGCCACCCGGCCGCGTCGGCAGCAGTCCACTCGCCTCAAACACGACGGCCGGATGGACCGTCAGACGGCCGAGCTTAAAGACGTACTTGCTAATGGCCGTTGCGTGGATCTTGGTCTCCCAGCCGCCCGAGGCGTCGGTGCCGCGGCGCACGCGATAACCCGCAAAGCCCGGATCGAGCCACTCGGTAGGCCTGGCAACGCCCGTGGGCACGAAATGCGTGACAATGTACGCCCACTTGCGGTCCCAGCAGAGGATGCGGCTCCACATCTCGTAGGAGCGGTACGCGCCAATCTCGCGCTTGAAGCTGCACGAGACGGAGCCGAGCATGATGCCGAGCGTGCCGCCGGCGGGGCGGCCCGTCTGGGGGTCGAGCACAATCTTGACGCGCGGGTTGGACGAGAGCTTGGCGAGGCCGCTGCGGCAGAGGTACGAGACGAGCTGCGTGCGCGACGAGTCGAGGTCGGCAAAGTACGTCGAGTTGGACTTGTGCAGGTTGTAGTCAATCTCGAGGAGCGGCGCGCGGGTGCGCGTGATGATGTGGCGATAGAGCGCGCGGGGGCCGAGCTCGGGCGCCGGACGGATGACGTTGTGGTGGATGATGGGGTAAAAGATGCGGTACTAGAAGACGGGTTGTTGGCGACTGGGTCGAAGCTGTATCCGTGTCGCGGCCGAGTTCAACTTACTGTCCAGACAAAAGGCATATTCTTCATGTTGAAGAGGACAAAGACGAGCAGCAGCACGCGCGACGTCCGCCCGGGGCCGGTGAGGAACGCGCGGATGGCCGTTTGCCAGTCGATGCGCGAGGCAGCGTAGCCCGCGGATCCGAGGACCAGCGGCACGCCGACGCGCACCATGACTTTAAAGGACATTTCTTTTTTTTTTTTTTGCCCTTGTGTAGATTCGATGCGATGCGATGCGATAATGGCGCGCTAGGTGGCGAGGGATTTTGGGGGGGTTGTTTGGCGGTGGACGCGTTGAGTGATTGCGCCGCGCAGGGAGACGAGGATGACGAGGACCAGCGCCGCGGTCCAGAGAAGCAGCGTTCGAGAGTGGCAGAAAATGGTCGTAGCGATACACTGGCGCATGCGGAAGGGAAGTGAATTAAAAAGGATCCATGAGAAAGGAAATCAAAGAAAAAAAGGTGCGATAAGGAGTTGGATGACGAGATTTAGCTCCTTAGCGTTGGAGATACGGAAATATGCGATGGATTAAAAATCGTCTGTGCCTGAGCCGAGGTACTTGCCCATTCTAGCGGTCCGATACGATTTCCCGTCGCAACGTAGGCGTTGCGGCTTATTTTTGTTGGGACGAGTCGGTCCATCGAATTCTTCTGTCAACCTCATAAAAATTTAATACAATACGGAGTACTTTCTTGAGTCTTGGCAGAAAAGAAATCTCCATCATTGTCGCCTCTTTGAGATTGAAAAAGCGCCAGCGGTTTGGCGTCCATCTCAACAACATCGCCATTCCAAGTAACCTCCTCCAGTCCATCTACCTACAGCGCCCACTCCGCGCGCTCCGCCTCGCCCAAAATCTGCTCCCTCGACAGCGCAAACAGCCGCACCAGCGACTTGGGGAAGAAGCCAGCGGAGCTGTCAATGGCGCCGGCGCAGCCCACGCTCAGCACGGGCAGCAGCGGATGGCCCAGCCCGGTAAAGACGCGAAAACGTGGAGCTGTCAATGGCCGGGCTGGACGCAATATACGTGAGCTGCGAGACGCCCCCGTGGGAGAGCTTGCAGCCGACAATGTTTGGGTGCTGCGACAGCGTCTCGAATGTAGCAGGCGTGACCTTGACCATGTTGGACACGCGTGAATAGTGATATTTGTAGCCATTTCATTAGAAATACTTGCCCCCCCGTACGTACAACAACATCCCTCCCTCCACTTACACCAGTATTGGAATCGGACTCTGATCCGCCACGCCACGGAACCACGCCACGATGCCTTCCTGCGGCGTCACCGGCGCATTATATCCCGGCACGAGCACCATGCCCTAATCCGCGGCCGCCTCCTCCGCATCGCGCAGCTGCTCCACCGTGCTTCTCGATGCTGTTTGTCGCCGTGACCGCCACGAGCGGGAATGCCGGATACCCGGCCACGTCCAGCCCTGTGCGGAGGCCGGCCAGCAGCGCTCGCCGGTCGCGCGGGTGGCACGCTGTCCTGCGTGTCGTGGTCGAGGGGCGGGGTGGTGGGGTTGTACAGTGGGTATCAGGTAATTCAGAGCAGATCACCACCGATTTCCCATACAATGCTGTTCGGAATTACCTGGAGGCACTGTAGGCGGCGGACGAGCGCGGAGCAAAAAAGGTTGGGATGGGCACGTCAATGCCGGGCGGGGGAGCAGCCATGCTTTGGTGTAGTATGGTTATGGTTAATAGATTGATAAAGGTGATGATGGTGTTGAAAGACGTATACGTTGAAAGTCGGCACTGCATCTATACATGCTCGCCTTGTCGTTGGGCTCTCGTGATAATGTACCATGGAGACGATGGTGGGGGTCATTCCGGTGGCGGACCTGGAGCTGCATGGCATGCACTGCTAGAATTTCCTTCAGGTTGCATAGGTTTGGTAAGTATTTGTATTTTTTTGTAAATTTGTTTTATATATAGCGAACCGTGGTCTTGCTGCCGATGCTTGATGCCGGCAGAGCTGAACTACCAGCTGCCGGCAGCGACACCAAGGCGACACCAACACCCAACTCCCATCTGTGCGAGGTATTTTTCCTTAAAGCGACCTTCCATCAACGCCTGGTTCCGTCTACCATAGTTTCGTGTAACCATATTTCAACATCATGATCGAATGACCTCTGTGCCCTTGGCCGGCTCCAGCACCATCCAGCGACACTCGAGTTCTTTATTCTCGTTGTGGAACTTGAGCTTCTCGATAATCTTGTTGGCAATCTCCTCAAAGTTGGACGTGGCCAGCGCCAAGATGGTCGGACCCGCGCCCGACAGGCACACGCCGAGGAAGCCCGGCTGGGTCTTGGGCGACATGGACTCGACGACCTGGCAGAGGCCCGGGATGAGCGTCTGGCGGTAGGGCTGGTGGATACGGTCCTGCATGGCGAGGTGGATGAGCTCCGGGTCGGGCGGCGACTGGCCCAGCGCCACGGGCAGCAGGGCAATGCGCTGCAGGTTAAACGTCTATACCATGTCAGCCGGCGGGCCAGTCTCTCTCAAGGCTTGCTGGATGGGCGCGCGTGCGCGATATGATACGTACCACATCGTTGCGGGCATACTTTTCCGGCAGCACCGCGCGTGCCTCGGCGGTGGGCACGACAAACTCGGGCACAATGGCCACGGCCTTGATGTCCTTGTTCCAGGGAAACTCGATGCGGTGGCCGATGCCGACGGGCGGCTCCGGGGGCTTCTTGCCCGTGTCGACGCCGCCAGCCGGGGACGGCAGCACCTCGCTGAGCGGGACCTCGATGCGCGAGGCGTCCTCGGGTTTGAGCGGCATAAGATATGTGCCGACAAAGCCACCAAACAGCGCAGCACCTACGTTATCCGGATGTCTTTCTGTAATTCGTAATCCGAGGTTAGTCATTGTCCATGAACTTGGTCGGCCGACGGTCCGAAATAGGGCCACACGTACCAATCATGAGACAGTAGTCAAAGAGGCGGTTGTTATCCAGGTGGTGCAGGCCGCCGAGCTCGCGGCCCAGAAACACGCCGGCGACGACAGCCGCGCCGGAGCTGCCCAGGCCGCGACCGAGCGGGATCGGGTTCTTGATGTGAACGTGCGTCTCGACCGGGAACGCGCGCTGGTCGTGACAGCGCAGGACGTAGAGGGCGACACGCGTGATGAGGTTGCTCTGGGGGTCGAGGCTAATGTCGGCGCCGCCCTCGCCCTGGCCCTCGTAGGTGATGCGGCAGTTGAGCGGCTCCTCGGAGCGCGTCTTGCCGCGGTCGACCGTCACCTGCAGCTCGAGGTAGATGGAGAGGGCCAGGCCAATGACGTCGAAGCCGGGGCCAATGTTGGCGCTGGAGCACGGCGTCTTGATCGTAAACGACTCCATGGCTGTAGTTGAAACAGCAGGGAGCAGAGGACGAGAAGACGGGCGAGATGGTCGAGGGAAAGATTCAATCGAGCGCAATTGGGGAAAACGAAGTGGTGCTGGTAGACTCGTTTGGCGGGCGAAGCGATTTTTGACAACAAACGGCTTTGTGACTCTTTGGCGGGGCACCGATAACTGGAGCTAAACATCTCGGCACTTTATTATGGGATGACAGTGTAAAGGTGACAAGTATAGCTGAGTCTATAGTATACGCTTCTAAATGTGGAAATATGCTATAAAAATACACATCTATTGGATCTTTTCCTCGCTACTGTCTTATTGAGCGGTGCTTGATACTTTTTTGATGCAGCAGCAGGGCAGTCACCGCTGATCTGCAGTGGATCCTGTCCTGCTTCATCTCATCACCCGAATACAAGACCTCAAAAAGTGCCTGTATCATGACTCCATGGTTGCCTGCGGAGCCGTCTTTGGTCTCTTGGGCAATTACAGCTGCCATGACAGCAAGGTCTTTGGGTAGTGGAAAATCCGAATGAGGCTCTTGATCTGCCACAAATCTCTGCACCATGGCAGCTCGTGCAGCAACTACTCCAGTTTTACCAGACACTGCAACCACATTCGGAAGCGGCTTCCTATCCGGGGGCTGAAATTGCATCCGCGCCTCTACGCTCTCCCACAGCTTCGCTGAGTAGTGCGCCCGCCATTCGTCGCCGGTAATGCCATACAGGGCCTTGAACGCCTGCCGCGTGAGCGACTCGACCGATCCGGACCACGCAAGGCCGTAGATCTGAGACGTTGCTGCAGTCGCGACTGCTGCATGGACTATTTGGACCCAGAAATACGCTTGCGTCTCCGAGTATGGCGGGATTGCTGTAGTGACTGCGCGCTCCCGTATCGTCGAGGCCTGCAGCGCAGCCAAGGCTGCCTTGACGAGTAGACCGCGTCGCGCTTTGGACGCCAGTGTTTGCTGGATTACGGTCAGACCGAACCCAATAACCCGGTCTGCATCGGCCGCTGTTGCTGGCGGCGCATCCCTGGATTGTCCGCGCTTCATCGTCGCCACAGATGGGAGAGGCTTCAGATCTGGCAGACACCATTGATCTTTGGCATGTTGAGTAAACAAGCTGTCTTTTGAATAATACTTGGTCCAGAGCCTCGAATCGGCGAGTGCGGGACTATGCAAGAGGACGCTTTTAACATCTTGCCTCTGCAGCGCCCTGTTGGCGTCCAGACTGTTGATGTAGTTGGCGGCGGCGGTTTGAAGCTGCACCAACCAGAAAACCGTCATTGTTCTGCGAGATTTGTTGGCCAGACCTTGGCGCAAGTGCGCCAGAGCCAAGTATCGTCTCACCGATGCGTCGTATTGCGAAAGCGCTGCGGATTTCCCGCTCGCAAGCGCCCCAGATGGTTGATAAACGTCTCTGCAGCATCAAAAAGACTGCTTCCCTGTTCAAAGGCGCCAATAAAGACGAAAAAACCGGCTTTGAGATGATTGTAATGATCCCACGGCGCCAATGATTCATCTTCAAACGCCTGCCAAAAGTCGGCCGTGGTCATGCCGTCGGCCTCTGCCATTGTCTTTGCTCGCTCAGCATCTGAAACAATCGAGGAAAAGGTCTCGGACCTTGTACTCGAACTGTTGCTTGCTTGTGGTGCGACTGAAGCATTGCCATGATAGTCCCCGAGCATCCTGACAACCTCATCAAGGACTATGCTTGGGTTCTCACTCGTCGTGGCAGAAAATCCGGGACTGTCGAAAATCTTCATCGCTTCTGGCCTTTTGCATAATGCATCAAGAGTCTCATACGCCGCCTTGATTTTCGCCATGTCCTCGGTCTTTGTGGCTGCCACCATTAAATCTTGCGCGCTGAGCACGACTAGAACCGGCACATGACGCAGTTGCTCGTCGCAAATCGAGCTCTTGAGCAAGTCCAGCTGCTCATCAAGTTTTTCCATATCCGCACAGTAGTGGACGAAAATGACAAACTCTGTGTTTTGAAAGTAGTGTCGATACAGTGGTCGAATCTTGTCGCACCCTGTCAACGCCAGTCCTGACCACCATGAGGAGAAAAAAAGGCGCATGCGCTCACCTCCAACATCCCACACTGTGAAGGCGTAGCCGGCAGGATGATTTATCGTCTCGACATTGAATCCGATGGTCGGCATCGTTGTGATTGCCTCTCGGAGGAGCCAGCGGTAGAGCAGTGTCGTTTTGCCCGCGTAGTCGACGCCCAGGAGCAGCACTCGCCGCTCGTTGGTGCGCCAGAACATCCATTTCCCGAGCTCTGCGAGGGTATTAGTCTGGGTTTCTATGCGCATTTACAAATGTCACGAAACTCATTGTGTTTTTGTTTGTCAACAAGAGGTTTTTGAGATGAGCCGGGAGGTTCAATTATCAGCGGGCGGCCATGTCATCATAAACAGTTGCCTGTCTTCAGGCAGCACAATACATGAGGCTGCCTGGATAATACTGCGATGTGGCTTCATTGTGTAGAATCGCAATCTACCACGACACAGCTAGGCAGCCCCATGGTGGATAAAACCTGGTTGCGAGGACCATTTTGGGTTTTCCGCGGCACAATCATAGAGAAAACATTTTCTGGTCCGCCATCGCGATTATGGCGACCCCCAAAACGAGGCTATCGAGAACCATAAAACAAATAAGAAGTGACACTAACATGAGGTGATGCAAAAGGACCCTTGACATGTCAAGAATTCTAGAGCTACTCTTTTCTGGTCACCTGCACGCAGGGTCGGACGGATATGAGCCCGTCATGAGCCGCAACATACGTAACGCTACGAATTCTGGCCCGAGCTCCATCATATCGAAATCTGTAATATCAATAAATGCACGTCAAACTAATTTTTCAAGCATATGCCATCATCAACCCGCCTCAAAACCCGGTTATATCCCAAAATAGATGCCCAACCTAGCGCCGATCGACGCCAGCTCTCGTATCCCTGCGCCCCGACCGCTCACGCGGGACGAAGCCGTCATAATAATGGACCCGTAGCGTACGGCTGCCGCTTGCAGCTATGCCCTACAATGCTATTCTCTCACCGTGCCCCCCCCCGCCTTCAGGCTCAATACGAAGTTGGCGCTGTTTGCTTGGATCAGCGACACGGTCCTTTTCCGGGGGGGGGGGGCACTGTTGTCACCCGTACGGCCCGTACCCAGAGGGCTGCGCGGCGGGTGGTGGTGCGACATGCTGTCTTGGAGAGGCAATGGCGGCGGACTCGCGTCGTCGGGCCATGATGCTGTCGCTTGTCAAGCCCACATTACACGGAACACAGCATATCCCAGCTTCGTATACGACTGCGGAGAACCGTCCAGCATCGAAGCCAAGCCTGTTTCCAGAATAGCGTGTATATAAGGAGCAGACGAGTCCAGCTTTAGCTTTGGGAATCAAGCCTCTTCTTCGACCTTTACTTTTGCACATCATTTAATAAATCGCTTTTTTTGTTCATTTTAGCCATCATTATGCATTTCTCAAACATTTTTGGCCTCGCTGCTCTTGCCAGCGCTGTCATGGGAACTACTGGTAAGCATACGCTACAACACACATACACACAGGACGACTTGACATGGCCAACACAAGCCCACAGTTTCCTACGACACTGGCTACGATGACGGCAGTCGCCGTCTCCAAGACGTCGCCTGCTCCGACGGCGACAACGGGCTCATCTCCCGCTACCACTGGCAGACCCAGGGCCAGATCCCGCGCTTTCCGTACATTGGCGGCGCGGATGCCGTGGGCGGCTGGAACTCGCCATCGTGCGGCACCTGCTGGAGGCTCGAGTACAACGGCCGCACCGTCACGGTGCTGGCGATTGACCGCGCTGTCAATGGATTCAATATTGGCCTGCACGCCTTGAATGACCTCACGGGCGGCCGTGGCGTTGAGGTCGGCCGCGTCGAGGCCCAGGCTACCAAGGTTGACGCCAGCCAGTGCGGTCTGTAAATACGGGGGTAGAACCGGCACATAAACCATGCATTATGAATGGTGGTTGTACTACAGGAGAGTGGTTAATTAGAAATACAAATTGTGAAAAGCAGCATCCTGTCCATCAGGTTATGTGCACTTTTATCGTCTTCTTCATCATATCATGGGCTTTGCAGCCAGCGATGCATCTGACCAGCAGTTTCCCGAAACAGTGCCGAGGCATACAACCTGTGAAATCCCAGCAAGATGCCACTGGCGGGCGTATCGCTCTGTGGATTGCACGCGTAACACTGCAGTCGTACTTGAACCTGCTGCGTCCCACCAACGGCATCAACGTCCTGTCGCTGCACGCTCAGCCGATGGCATCCAGCAAATTGGGTCATGTCTGACCCGAAGATCAAGTCCGCATGACTCTGCGTCGTGCTACTCGAGTCCTTGGTCGCATCATCAGCGAGATGAACATTGGCAAGGCGGAAAACACCAAACAAAACCGTGTGCAACTCTGGCAGCGACGTGTCTGACAGGTTGGCAGCGCTCCATATATGCGCAGGCACGGTAGTGGAAGCGAGTTCTGCGTAGACAAAGGACGGTCAGCGCGAACCCAGATCAACGCTTGAAGTGGTGAAAAAAAACATACTCGAGTATTTGGCATCTTGTAATCTGAACAAGTTTAAAGCTTTAGCTTCGGGATAAAAGACCCAGCCATGGAAAAAATTCTTGGTCGCTTGCGCCAAGATGGTTTCGTCCGAGATGCTTTTGTTGAGCGGCAGGTGAAGTGTCACCGTGTGCATGTCCACTACCCGACTTTCTTTCTTTTGCGGGTTGACATGGTCGGAGATGGTGGAAGAATCGATAAAAGACGAAAGTGCAGTGTTTTCATCCGTGATGCCCAACTTTGAGCCTGCAGCTATTCGCCGCCCCGTCCGGTTGACGTAGATGGACGTTGTAAAAATGGCAGCACCCGCGGCCACGGTAGACGCATGACGCCAGACTGTGCGTGATGAAACAGACATTATAACAAATGGAAGGTTTTTAATAGTATGATTAATTCATTAAAATCAACCGGTTTCGCTCTGATTATCCTGTGGCCGTCGTCGTCTTCTTAACTGCCGGGTCTGCGAGGCTGCAGCCCGGTTCAGCCCGGCTGGCTCCGGAACTGCACCGTGCCAACGGTCAGCTGCTCACTTCTCGCCGCAAGCCTCACGGAAAATGCACCAAAAGGGCAACTGTGACTCAATTACAGAATCAATTATTATTGTAGAATTCATAGCTCATCTATTCAAATATTAGGCAGTCACTTGATCCCGCTCTCTCATCCGACAACACAGCCGTCTCATTTTCGTGTCAACAATCAAACATGGCCGAAATCAATTAAACGCGCAACCTTTTCCCATTGTTAGTCTCAAGAAGTCGACAGTTCGCTTTCAATGAAACCCTCGAAATTCTGCGTGCTAGCCTCGCCTCTCAGCAACGGCGCGGACGGAGGATGAATATCGCTCCAAGGTTCGAAAATGGTAGTGCCCTTGAGAAGCCCTCCAATCGTCTCCCAAATCGTCAAAAAGGCAACGAGGCCCATGATGAGAACCACAAACTGGGTTGCGTTGAAATGCTCATGCGTAACCGGGATAATCATCAAAATGACGGCAATCACCAGGCGCATACCCACCCGCCACGTCTTGGGCAGGATGAGGTCGTGGCGCTCCTCTGCCTTGTAGAGCATAGCGTACGCCCACAGGCACAGCAAGCCGATGCCAAGACCAGCACCCAGAAGCCACCGCTGTCCCTCCTCAAACTCTTCGATGCTGACGCTCAAGGCGGCAATGTGGCCGGCGATGAGGAAGGCGGCCGCCATGGGGAGATGCAGCAGGAAGAAGCCAAAGGCGGTCCACGCAGAGCGACGGATGGGATGAGTGGCTTGCAGACTGCCGTCGCCGCTGACATAGATCCAGTTGAGACAAAAGGCAATCACGAGGGTGCAGACAGCCTTGCCGTAGCCGGGCGTCAGGCCAATCCCGGCCGGGTTGCCCACAATGACAATGTACACAAACTCGCCGAGGATGATGATGAAGAAGGCCGCCATGCGATCAATCTCGTGCGCGATATCGACGGCCGTGCTGTACCGGAGCTTGAGACGCCGCTTGAGCCAGGGACTCAGGGTGATGCTCCACGTCAGCTCCTGGTAGACGATGATGACGGCCACGACGCCCGCCTTGGCGCCGACGCTGACGTCCTCGAGAAAGAGCGGCACCGTGATGAGCAGGCCGACCGTCATGAAGCACGTCATGATGCGCGCCTGCGTCTGGTGCGCGTAGCTCGCAAAGGAGCTGACCAGGAACACGAGCATGGTGGTGAAGCGGGCGGCGACGTAGGCGCCCGCGGCGGTGCGCATCGCGCCCAGGTCCGAGTCGGCGTGGTTGGCATTGTTGGCGAAGAGCACCAGCAGCGCCATGACCCAGAGGATGATGAGCCGCTGCACCAGGTCGTCGGTGTAGTACGAGTTCATGATCTCGCGCAGGTCGACCCAGATGTGCCACGCCGGCGTAAAGGTGAGGATGTACTTGGCCACGTGCGCGCCGTCGGGGTGCTCGCTGAGCTCCTCGCTGAGATTGGCGACAATGGCAACGTCTAACCGTGCTGGTTTAGTGACAACGCCCCCTTTCATCGCACCCATCATGTCGCAGGTTTCACTCACATAGCAAGTCTAGGAAGAGCTCGAAGCGACCGGCTTGGCGCTCCTCGTCGCTGTCCTTTTGCAGCTCGCCATCACAGAACCACTGCAGCGCCTTGGGCCGCTTGATGATGTAGTGCTCGCCCTTGGCGTTTTCTTGGAGGTCGTTGCAATTCATTGTCCAACAGCGCGCGTGATGTGTTATTTCCTGCCGGTCTTTTGATGGTCTGCAAAGGTTGTCGCGCGCTACAGGAGCTTGGGGTGAAGTGTGAAGAGTGAAGAAAGGTTTTTTTTTAGCAAACCAACCAAAACAGTCCCCGAAATCTGGCGATGGCAAGTGTCTCGCCAAGGCTAGCCCCAAAAACTCTGTGATCAGACTCGTTTTATATTAATGCCGCGCTAGTGGCTCGACACACACCAACGTTAAAGACAATATCCTAGCGGCCGAGCGTTGGACGGATTCGGAAGGGGAGTCATTCCCTCGCCGAGAATGGTGAGAGTTGGGCAATGGTCCGGATCGGCAACAGACTGGCGATAGATT
Organism: Beauveria caledonica; assembly: GCA_030777785.1. Taxonomy (NCBI): domain Eukaryota; kingdom Fungi; phylum Ascomycota; class Sordariomycetes; order Hypocreales; family Cordycipitaceae; genus Beauveria; species Beauveria caledonica. The sequence continues at coordinate 3,224 of JAPFSE010000195.1, read as the reverse complement.
GGCAAATTCAATCGTCTCAGCAGCGCCATCATCCAGTTGTTTCGTGTTTGGAATCACGTCAATCGTATTCTCGTTCTAATAAGCACCGAAATTTGCATAATTGATGCGGGTCTGGCCTTGATTCTAGATCTTCCATCAGTCTTTATCGTTATATTCGACCTGGTACTTACTTGATTTAGTTAGTGCCATTTTAGTTGCTGAAACCGTGCAGCGATGCTACTTACGGTGGGTATCAGGTAATTTAGAGCAGATCACCACCGATTTCCCATACAATGCTGTTCGGAATTACCTGGAGGCACTGTATCATACTGGTAGCGCCGCCTGCCACTTATCTTTAGTAGGGCTTTGTCCGGGCACGCGGTGAATTACTCTTTGAGGCGGTGCAGGCGCTTCATGTTCCGCAGGATAGCAACGGTATCTAACACCTCTTAACCCTCTTTTGCCTGGATTCATAAGCCAAGACACCACCACGGCGCGACCCTTTCTTGTCGTCGAGGCCGGGCATCGCATCTCTGTAACAAAGCCCTCTTCGCGCACTCCGCCCACAAGTTAAAGTATTTGACCACCTCGAGGTATCACAGCCGGAGTCTTGCCTAAAAGGGAACATCAAAATAATGCTGCTTTAAGCTAGAGCTGCCAACCCTAACCCTGGTGAGATTATAGTGTATTACAGCGGATGGCTATAACCCTAACCCTGGCAAGTAAAGCAGCGTGCTACAGCTGCTCTTTTAAGACTAGTGGCTGCTACTAAGCCGCTACCTGGCAGGGGGCAAATACTTGTTGCCACCCACTGTAGACAAACCGATGCGCATGACTCCAGCGTATAAGCTTCAGAGGTTAATAAGAACTGACTCAGCATGTAGTAGTCGGTAATCGGGTATCAGTAGTAGCCATCAGGCTGCGCATTACGGGTCTGTGCAAATGTCTGTGCATTGCGAGCCTCGCCGAAGCATTGATAGCCCAGCCCGGGGATGTGTCAGAATAAAGAGCGAGACCCCATTGTAAGTTGTCCTGCAGAAGCCGAGATGAACGGGTTGACGGGTAGATGGATTACTGATTTTTGGGGAAATTTTGGTAGCAGATTCAAATTATTCTTGTGCTTCCTTGTGATTAACACGGTGGTTGAACAATAACCTTTGCTAGTTCCATGTAAAGTTAAGACGGAAAGAGAGGCTGAGATCTTTCTTTGGGGTCGGAACTTAGGAAAATTTATTGGCAGTCAAGGCTAGACCGGCACACAAGTAAACCAATGACGACTTGACGAAGCTAACAGGTCCGGCCGAACCCCGGTTTCTTAAAATCGCCCCCCATGCCGAAGGCTAGGGTCGATGTGCGGAGGAAGCCCCGCTCCGCCGTCCTGACTCGGCATTCTCATCGTACACCAACGGTGCCAGGCTCGTCCCTATTATTCTGCATTGGCGGTTTCAATCTCCATCTCCAACCTTTGGCATGTGGCATCTTGAGATCCCTCTAATCAACAATCTCCCGTATCACGATTAACGTCGTGATGCGCCTTGTCGACTTATACTCATCGGCTAGGCACATCAACGCCCGAGTTCGCCACCGAGGGTGTCCTTCCCGCTTGTAACCGAACAGCTTTCTCGTGCTGTATACAATTGATTTTCATTTTTCGCCATCGATCGGCACACGGTCGTTTCTCGGCGACCCAGTTGCCTGAATATGCGGTTGCTGAGTGGCTTGTCGGCGGTCCTGGCTGTCTTGATGCTGCGGGTTGTCGCGGCCGACCAGCCCAACAGCCTGAACTTGTCCCAAGCAATCACAAGGATACCCAAATGTGCTGTATGTAGTTGGGAACATGGCATCTGGCCTTTCATCTTCGCATAACCGCAAGCTAATTCCTGCGTCAGCTACCGTGCTTGCTAACAGTCGTTGGCGATTTCGGCTGCGACCCTCTCGACAAGACTTGTATATGCGAGACCAACTATGACGAGATTGTAAATACTGCAACGCCATGCGTTCTCAAAGCATGCACATTTCCAGAGTCTCTGCGTAAGAAGATACTTCCCTTTCGAGAACCACGGTGATTATACTCACAGTTCAAAACAGAGACCAAGAACCTGACCGCGCTCGCATGCGACGCGCCCGTCCGCGACAAGACGGCGCGCTACAACGTCATGGCCATTGTCCTCAGCGTCATCACCAACATCCTCGTCACGGTCCGCCTCGTGTTCAAGCGCTTCTTCAGCTACCGCCACGCCCTCGGCTGGGACGACTACGCCATCATCGGTGCCATGCTCGTCGGCATCCCCGCCGCCGGCATCAACGTGGCCGGGCTCACGGCCAACGGCATGGGCCGCGACACCTGGACGCTCCCCGTCGCCGAGATTAAACGCTTCGGCGCCTTCTTCTACACCATAGAGGTGCTGTACCTGGCCAACATCACCTTCATCAAGCTCAGCCTCTCCGCGTTTTACCTCTACATCTTCCCCGGCACGTGGACGCGCCACCTGCTCTGGGCCACCATCGTCTTTAACGCGGTTTCGGGCATCGTGTTTGTGGTTGTTGGCATTGCCCAGTGCGTGCCCATATCCTTCTTCTGGCTCAGGTACACCGACCCTGGAGCTTCGGGCCACTGCCTCGACATTAATGCGATTGGATGGAGCCATGCGGCGGTCAGCATCGCCGTCGACGTGTGGCTGATTGCGATTCCGATCAGCCAGCTGCCAAAACTGCAGCTGCACTGGAAGAAGAAGATTGCCGTGACTGTCATGTTTCTTCTCGGTACTTTGTATGTTTTCACCCCGTTGCTCAGCTTGCTCCCCGAGCTAATCGGTTTAGTGTCACCGTTGTGTCCATCCTTCGGCTTCATTCGCTCGTCTATCTCGCCCGGTCCATCAACCCTACCTGGGATCACTGGATCGTGGCCTGGTGGTCCACCATTGAAATCAATGTCGGCATGATTTGTGCCTCTTTGCCTACGCTCCGCCTTGTACTGGTGCGTATGTGGCCCCGCGCTTTCAGCACCCACACCTCGCGCAACAAGTCGCTTACACGACCAAACAGCGCCAGCTACATTGTGCGCACTAAAGAACTGACCCAAACATCGAGCGAAATCGAGCTGGGTGCTGTAATCAGCCCCGAAACCAGACGTGTTATCACGTGTCCCGGGCGCATAACAGCCAGCGATACTTAGCTAGAGAAGGCACGTACTTAGTACCAATAGGCTATACTTAATATTATACTATTATAAATTACTAGTAATA
>JAPFSE010000194.1:0-42508 GCA_030777785.1 Beauveria caledonica | reverse complement strand
GGAGCGGCGGCGGTCGGACGCGTCGGGGCGCGGGCGGGAGCGCGGGCGGAGGAGCGTTGGCGAGGCATTGTGTGTGAGTTTTTGGGTAGGTCGTTCGTTGCGTGGCCGGGGATTTGGGAGAGGTTGCTGTAAATCGGAAAAAAAGGGTTTCTGGTGATGGGGGAAATGGAGAAATGGAAGGTCGGGGAATGGTAATCCGCAAAGACGGGTTGGTGGCGAGGAGTGGCCAATGAGGTATGAGAGCTGGCCCACTCGGCTGGGCGACAAACTTGCAAGGTTACTGCAGCATTATTTCCGATGGCAACTTCTTTAACGCGGCACATCGATGGGCAGAAATCGATAGTCAAATCGAGTTGTAAGATCCTTTACGACGTTTACTTCACATGTGCTTTTGCATCCGCGCCAATGATCATCCGCATAAGTAACTACCATGGCGCAACTGCCCCTTCCGGCCCTGGTTACCGAAAGAAACGAGTAAAGCGAGCCAACAGGTTCGACGCATAATTACACCGTTCACTGTTGGCTATGCGTTTCTATCAAACCCAAACTGTGATGAGGCACACAGTCCTCGAGCATAATTCCCCCCAACCAATATTTGTCGGACTTCTCGCGGCCCCTCGACGCGTCGTCCATCACCCGTCGTCGTAGCACGTCTCGCAAATCATCCTAATAACGTATCCCTGGCAGAGGTACTCGGGCGTCAAGAGATGGCAGCACCTGATCATGCCCGAGGGCGTCGTCGTCGCGCCGCACAGCAGCATCTCCTCGTGGACGACGTGGCCGCAGATGCCGTAAAAGGTGTACTGGCCGCAGACGCAGTACCCGCGCGATTCCAGAAACAGCGCCGCCCACGTGCGGATCGAGTCGCTAATCTGGTTTATCGTGATTTGCGTCGCTGGCAGCGGAGGGAACTGCGGTTGTGGATGCATTGAAGGAGGATGCTACGCGGGGATAGGAACCCTTTTCTCGCAAAGCTGGGGTTAACAAGTGTGGGAGGCACACGAGGCTTTTCGACAAGATTGATGGCTTACAAGAAGGCGGCGGGTCGGTTTTTTCCCAACCTATTTTTTCTTCTCAAGGGTCAACAAGGACAGAGGACTGGTTCATTGACCTGGGAATAGACTGGCAGCAGTGGTGGCATACTGCTGCTCTATTTGTATGCACGACAACCTTTCCGTTGGGCCGAAAGACGATGCCTGTGCGACACGCCAATGTCTGTACCACAACAGCACGTCCATGTTGAAGTACGGAAGATGCCAGACTCTGCGCCGTTATTGGCTCATCTGTTGCATCTGGTCTTACCAGACTATTGCCAGTGAGGCTATCGTCCTTTCTCCAGGGCCATACATTTCATGACAGCGCCACGCCATATTCTGTTTCTCAACACCTTTATGCTTCTTCGTCAAAGCGTTGGGCGACACGTGCAGAAACCAACGACACGACGATGGATGGGGCCAATAGAAAAAAGCAGAAGCCACAGAAGACCATAATTGACATGTTCTAGAAGACTTTCTAGGCGTATGGCAACTGCCGATTGGGCGCTGTCACGTTGCACAACCAGACAGCTGCGCGCCCGACCACTGCCCCATCACCGTCCAAGTGCCGGCGGCAAGTAGATCTCTTCTCCAACCCCATGTCTACTCACAGCTCGCTTGGGCTGGAGGGGCTTAGGAGCTTGGGCGGGCTTGGCGCGGATGAAGCGTATACTTGGTGTGGTACCGAAAGGGAGCATTGCAGCCGAAAACGGCTTGTGCACAGATGGAGCGCCGTAGATCATCATGCAATGACTAACTGAAAGAATCAAGATAGCCCTCGAGTGACGCTCTCTTTCGCAGGTATGAAATTCCGCCTTGGGATAAATCAGGCTTGTGCATGCGTCTTCAAGGTATTCTAGTATCGCGACTTCTCGGCCGAGGTGCAAAAGGCCCTGGTTTCTCAAGTCACTTTGGGAGAAACTCGATGAACAAGTAGAAAAGAGGACAGAAACATATCCAGTGGCAGTGCTAGACCTAAATTTGTCCCGTATCGCTGATTGGATTTCATTGACGACTTCACCCTCAAGTTCTACAGCATTGGCATCGAATCTTGGTCCCGTGGCATGAAGCTGTGCCTGATGGACCGCGGAGAGCCTGGCGCACGTTGGCCAACCCGTGAACCCCGAGAATCCGGTATTGTCAAACGCTCCAATGCGATCTAGGCTTCTACTCTGTCAAACAGTCGAGGCCAAGCCTGAAGAAAGGCCCTCCCCTGAGCGCGGCCGTACCGTAGCCAGTGAGAGGCTCATAGCCGTGACTTGGTAAAGCTGAACGTCTACCTCAGTCTCATCACGAGTTTTCTTTTGCGCGGATAAACAGAAAAGATAATCATATTTCCCATATCTTAGAACCCAAACGCCGTGCCATGAATGCATCCCGAATCATCTGCAAGTTTGCCATGTAACACTGCCAGCACATCTAGGCAGCCCGAGCACACTACAGCCAAGCAGCGACAACGCTGCACTTTTGATACGCACGCTCTCTTCCCTGCGACTTCATCTCCTACTCCTGGCCTTGCCCTTGTGCTTTGACTTTTTGACGCCCTTGCTATTGTCAGCCGAGCTAGTCGCCGAGTCATCCACAGGACGCTTTCGTCCCTCAACAGATTTCAGCAGCGCCTTGGCGCGCTCTTCGGCAATCTTTTCAGCCAGTCTGGCCTTGATTGTCTTATTGTCGCTCTTTTAAAGAAAGGTCAGTCGTGTTGATTAAAAGCCAAAGAAATTTGGGGGCAACAAAAAACTCACGAGATCTGCCTTGAGGACACGCGCCGCGGCTTCTTGATTCACTGTTGTGGTTCGCTGGCCTACGGGCTCTTCAATTGCCTTGATCTTGCCGAAATATTGCTGCACGCGCTTGAGCTCAGCATATACAGCGTGGTTCTGCGCATCTGCGCCTTGCAGCTTGAGTGCGGCTGAGAAGACAAGTCATGAGTAAATGGCGTGCTGGAGTGATACGGCTGAACTGTTGAATAGACTCACAGAATAGCAAAGATTCTATCGAGTAAGCGGCTAGGGAAAAGAGCTTCGCCTTGTCCAGCAGCGGCAGCTGTGATGAAATCTCCTCCATGTTGCCGAGCAGTGGCGCGAGCGCTTCCTCCAAGTTGTCCAGCTGCGAGTCCAGCTTGTCGATATCGCGTGTGATGTCTTTGACGTCTGCCATGGTGCATTAATTAATCGAGAATCACAAATAAATTTTATAGTTTCCGATCCGATGCCTGTGTACACCGGTTGCTGGCTCGTCGAGCTTCTTCTGTTCGCTCTTGGTCGACTTTTCAGTGCACTTGACCGATTTATGCGCTTAGCGGGGAGCCGCGTCTCGCCCGCAGAAGATTGCCCCCCGGCTAATCTGGTGCTGCTCAATGCATGCTGACCATTCCAAACACACTTCATTCGTCGCCTCCGAAAATCTCCCGTGTCGCCGTCATCCAAGCACATTGTCACAATCCGCACACGACGCAACCTCTCGCATAGCTCACACTGCTACCGGTTTTTAATCGCCGAATCGAATGCAGTTTGAGCAATTGCTGCATCTAGCTATTCCCCGCGGGCCCCTCACCTCTCTCAGCCACGAGCTCGTCTTGCACGTGGCTCTAAACCCTCAAAGTGGCTCGTTTACCTCGCCCTCGAGTGTCCGTACGGGACTTGCACAGACAAATATCATGTACGCGAGATAGTCAATGCTTCGTTGTCAGGGCCTCGCGGTGCTACGGTACTGTGACGGGCGCCGGCACGGACACGCAAAGCTCTCGCGGCGATCCCGAGCCACCGTGGCGGCCGAAGCAGCACAGAGCCGCGACATCTGGTTTGGTCGAGCCGGCGGTAATACGAAAAGGCGATGGACAGTCACTATACGTACCGTCGGTCAAGCTGTCGCCCGAGGCGTCGAATTCGCCCTCTGTTCATAAAATTCATATCCTCGGCGAGGACGCGCGATCAAAGTTTATCGCACATGCCCTCTCTGGAGTCTACGCTTCGGTCGAGCGACTCGCATGGACACGCCCCTCGAACAAATATCGATATCTTCAGCGGTTCGACAAAGACGGTACAGCCACCTTTGAGCCGCTCAACGTCGGGCGGCAGAAACTCGCCAACAGGGAGGATACGCACATTGATGAGCTAGTCGTGTCGAGCGAATCCGCCCAGGGAGCCCTCGAAGCCCTCGACGCAGTCAAGCATCGGGTGGACAACGACACCACAGTCTGTCTCATGACGGAGGGCCTCGGCGTCCTGGATGACGTTCGGCAAAAAATATTCGCCGTACCAGAAAAGGAGCCGACGTTCTTGCTGGGCAACATGAGCTCCAAATTCGTCTTCAACAGGAACTTTGACTCGGTTCGACAACTGCGCCACGGCACCTGGAACATCACCTCGGTGCAGCGAAACGCCGTCATGTCGACGACGGAGCAACCCAAGATCGAGACGCAGACCAACTTTGTCAAGTCGCTGCAGGCGGCCAAGCTCCTGCACACCGAATACACCCCCTTTGACAGCTGGTTCTGCTACAAGCTGCCGGGCGTCATCTTCGACTCGGCCGTCGAGCCCGTGTGCCTGCTCCTCGACGTGCCCTACGCGGGGCTGCTCCAAAACGCCAGCGCCCGCAAGCTCATCAGCAGCCTGCTCGAGGAGATTGTCTCGGTGCTGCGGCTCATGCCCGAGGTCGGGCGCGGCGAGACGCTGCACGAGCTGCTCGACGTGGACCGCGCGAAAAAGGCACTGTACCGCCGCATCCTGCACCACCGCAGCCGCGAGAGCAGGTTGGTGCGCGACATTCGCTTGGGCCACCCTGTCAACGTCGACTACCTCAACGGGTACTTTTTGCGCCGCGCACACGCGCTGGGCGTCAAGGTGCCAACCAACAAGATGATGTGGGACCTAGTAAAGGCCAAGAATGCGATCCAGGCCGAGGCGCGTGAGTCGTACATCCGCATCGAGGAGACGTCGGTGACGCCAGAGATGGAGGATCAACATACATCGAGGTCTAGCTACTAGACTCTGTACAACTATACAATTTTCCCGGCTGTACAAGATTATAAACAACTTGACTAGGTGCATATTTCGGCAACTGGTCATACATACATGTTTCTTTGCCAGTACAAGATGATGATCAACTTGACTAGGTGCATATTTCGGCAACTGGTCATACATACATGTTTCTTTGCCAGTACAAGATGATGATCAACTTATATAGATGCATGTTTCGGCAACTCTGCAGCGTGGTTCAAGTGCAGCGTGGTTCAAGCTGCCAACTATCCTTATGTTTTTTGTTCATATTCAACTATACATAAATTTCAACTACCTCTTTGCTTTGGTCAACTCAATCCCCTGGTACAAAGGCGTGCACTTGACGGCCGCGCCCTTGCCGTCCAGCTCAAACACGAGCTCGCGCACCGGCTGACCCGCCCAGCGCTGCTGGTCCGTGTAGACAAAGTCGCCGTTGGAGTGATAAAAGCCCGTCCAGGGCCCCGTCCCGGCCGCCTCGTACGTCGGCGTCTGGTTGTAGCTGGACGCGATAAACGCCACCTGCCGCGGTTTTCCATCCTCGCCGCGGCGCACAATGGACTGCTCAAGCCGCGGCGGGTCACTGCCGAACCAGACCTCGAGGATGTCGGTGCCGTTGTACGTCCACTCGGCAATGACCAACCCCGAGTGCACGTTGGTGATGTCCTTCGATGCGTTGAAGCCAATCGTGAGCGACGCAGCGACCTTGCTGCCTGCCAAAGACTTGTATTCGCCGATAAAATTGCGCTGGGCCTCGGCGAGCGCTTCCGCCTCGAGGGCTGGCAGGACCGTCGTGGTGACGACGTCGAGGATGCCGAGGGCAACGTCGGAGCGCAGCGGGGCCGCCTCGGCGCTCGCAGCGTTGAGAAGCGCGAAACCGGCATCGTACTGCGGAATCAGGGCCAGCGCGGCACCGTGGTTGCCGGCGTCGCCGAGCTTAGTGTACATGTCGGTGACGCGGCCCGTGTCGGGGTGCACGAAGCGGTAAATCTCCCAGGGGGCGCCGATGGAGTAGCTGAGGCTCGGGGTGTGCGACACGGGCTTCATCCAGCGGCGCGTCGCCTCGGCGGAGAGCAGCGTGCTGTTGATGATGCCGAGGCCGAGGCGCTGCAGGTCGCCCAGGCTCGACAGGACGCCGCCTGAGGGGGCCGTGGAGGGAAAGGCGTCGAGCGCGAGGTAGGCTGCGGGAGCGCCGACGACGACCTCGCGCGGCAGCGTCGTGTTCTGGCTCTTGGTGCTCGACGACGACATGTTGAGCGGCGTGAAGACGGAGGAGCGGTACACGTCGGCGATGGACTTGTTGGTGAGGTCGGAGATGGCGAGGCCGAGGAGCATGAAATTCAGGTCCGAGTAAACGGGCGTGCTCCAGGGCAAAAAGTTGGGCGGGAGGTCCTTGAGGGAGGAGATGATTTCGGCGGTCGAGCAGTCAAAGCTGGAGCGGTCATTGTACAGCTTGGCGACGCAGGCCCCGAGGGAGCTGATATTGACGAGCGGGCCGCCCACTGCCGATGCCAGTGATTCATTGTAGCTGTCGCCGAGGAAGCCCAACTGTCATCAGGTTAGCTCGCTGTCGACGGCAATCAAAGGCCAGGTGGACGCAAAGCTCACTGTCGGCAGTCCACTAAGCTGCGAAGCCAGTGCCCAAGGAGTAACCTTGTTCCATTCTATCGTCCCGATGACGTCCGCAACCGTTGCGTTTTCCCTCTTTCGCCTGAAGGCAGGGTTGATTTGCGCGAGGGGCCGGTGCCAGTCCTCATCACTCAGCTCCAGCAACCCGGCAAAAGTTGTAACGAGCTTGGACACGGACGCAACGCGGTATATGCTGTCCTCGTCCACTTTCCGCGTGCCGACGACCGCCGTCTTGACCTCGGGCGCCGTGTGGTGATACTGCAGCTTCAGAGCCAAAGGGTCGTTGAGCGAAAACAGGCCCACGGAAAAGGTGACATTTTCGACACCCTCAAACGCGGCGGCCGAGATATTGAGCTTGCCCTGCAGATACCGGTCCAAGGTCGAGGTGAGGTTCTTCCAGCGGTTGCGGACCAGGCTGTGGTTGCTGCTCAGATCAGCCGGCGTCGGGTACGTGGGTGTGGTAAAGTCGGCGAGAGCCACGCTGCTGTGCAGGGCAGCAATGGCAGAGAGCACGTGGGAAAGACGCATGGTGAGCTCTGCCTCGGGATGCTCGTAGAGATGGTTTGGACACCAGTCGTTATCGGCACCGCACCTTGGCGGCCATACTTATACCAGCCGTCAATCGTATGACGTATTAGGTGCATGCGGGCTTACATGGATCCATCTCGCCCAGCTACTATGAGAAAACCGTTGTAAACTGGACGCCGACAAGGTTCAATCGTTGCGTAGATCTCTGGCCAGATGGGGCATTCGCCGAGAGGACACAGCCGTACGCCATGACGTTGAGGCTCTGTGGCTGTATGGCTTGTGAGTACGTGCCCATCTAGGTCGCTGACGAGGCGCTGGACAGTGGCCATCCGAGAACACTGGGAAATTTCTAACAAAAAACTTTGCCATCATGAAATGGCGCGAGAAAAGAGGTTATTGTCGCAGCGCAGGGCGTGACTGCAGGTGAAAGATGAAAGTCGTAAAAGTGGAGGGCACGAGGGCAACGCAATGAAGCCAACAACATGAACCAAGCTTACCTGCGAGACGGCGCTTACTTCAAAGGTCAATGATGACTACAAATTTATATTTATTGAAATTAGCCAAGGAAATATCCCCTGATGGATTGATTATATTTTCTTTTTACGCAGGAGCTTGCTCTCAGTCGGTGAATATGATTTCAAAAGTCAACGCTACCAGTCTTTCTTGTAATGCATAGCGAAGTAACAGACGGACACTTAGAGGTGTGAAGTTGAAAATACCTCGCTAGAAGAGCATTAACTGAAATCTACAGGGACAAATATTATCTCATGTTATTTACACCGTCGGACTTTTACATGCTTCAATCCAACGGTTTCGTGACACTCATTATGTAATTCACTGAATGCCCCTCTAATCTTGGAGCTATCTAGGTATTAACTATTCTGCCCCGCCGCGGGGCTATCTTGCCCGTTTGCACAACACGTTGTCGCAATGGACGATTCCGAGCTTGAACAGGTAATATCCACAACATCGTATGCATCTTCGCAAGTCTTCTCACACGCGGCTTAGATTCGCAAGGCCCGCCTCGAACAGCTCAAGGCGCAGGGCGGCGGTGCCGGTGGCAGCCGTCAAGGCGGCGGCGGCGCACAAGACCAGGAACAAAAGCGGCAGTAAGTTCCATGCCACACGTCGTCTCCCGCAGACCACAACACAATGACTGCCAATATGCCCTTGCCTCCTCGCTGACGACAAAAATGTACACACAGACAGCAAGACGACGCCCGCCAGAGCATCCTCAACCAGATTTTGCAGCCCGAGGCCGCCGACCGCCTGGGCCGCATCCGCCTCGTCAAGGAGGAGCGCGCGACCGAGATTGAGAACCGGCTGATTGCGCTGGCGCAGTCGGGCCAGCTACGGCAAAAGGTGACGGAGGAGCAGCTCAAGGAGCTCCTGAGCGCGGTCGCGGACAAGAAGGAGGAGGAGAAGATTGTGGTGAGCCGGCGCAAAGTCTGGGACGACGATGACGACCTTTTCGACCTATAACGGGCGGCTGCATGGTGTGGGTTTTGGAACCGCAGGGACGAGCAGAATACTATACCTATAAGCCTGCGTATGAATTAAAACGACTTGCACCAAGCCCTTGCACTCATGACCTAAATGATCTCGGTATGGTGAATGTACAAATGAGCGCTGTGATGCTACACTGTTATTACAATAGCTACAAGGACAAACCACACCAGTCATCTGAGCTACGCAGTCTGCTTTGCCAGCTTCTTGCGCGCCGCCCGCTCCTTGGCCCGCATCTCTCGCAGGTCCGGCGGCTGCTCAATACCAAGCTCCCTGCGCAAATCATGCACGCTGCGCTCCAGCTGCTCCTCCCAGTACACATTCATCACCTCCTTGCTGCGCGCCCCGTTGCGGAGCGCCCACGGCAGATAGATGCGCCAGAAGCGGCCGCGCTCCTGCTTCTTCATGGTCGCGACCGCCAGCATGCTCAGCCCCGTCATGGGCAGCAGCGTGTTGGCAAACTCAAACGCCTTGAGCGCCACCTCGCCCTCCTTGACGACGGGCAGGCCGGTGACGGCGTGGAAGAAGTCGTGGCACTCGCGGTAGCGCTGCATCACGTACGCGCACTCCTCGTCGTCAATGTAGCGCACGGCCGAGCGCGTGTCGGGCGTCACGCCCTCGCGGTCCAGCCAGTCCACATAGGCGCGGCCGACGGTGCCGGGCGCCAGCGCGCGGAGACGCGTCATGGACAGCGTCTTGGAGGAGATGCGCGGGCGGTCGCGCAGGATCCGTCGGCCGGTCGGGTCGGCGAGCATGGCGTCGCGGAGGCGGTAGATGAAGTACGGCGTGGCCGTCGCCTCGCCGAGGGCTGCAATGAGGTCTGGTTTGCAAGTCAGCGGGCAGAAGGGGCAGGGGGCTAGTGGGAAAGGGCTGGAGGAAAGCGTTGGTGGCAAGGGAAAGATGTACCGTGGCGGTAAGGGTTGATGAGCGACATGACGCCGGAGCCGACGGCAAGGCTGGCGCGCTCGATCCGGGTCAGCGGCACATGGCCCTCGTAGTTGGGCGGCGGCCGGTTCAAGACGGAAAAGGCGCGTGGGCCGGAGACGCCGCCGCATGCTGCGCACGTCCTGGCCTGCAGAGCCCGGCGGGCAACAGGTCGGAAATGCTGTACGGAAGTCATTGTGTCCTGGGCGATGTGTGTGAGGACTCGGAGGTGTTTGAAGCAATGGTTGAAGTGGTCAAGAAGAAGCCCCGAAGCCGATTCCAAGTCAGGCCACTCGTGGTGGTGGGGCTACAGAGCTGCAGCGATGCATGATTGGGATACCTTCACAGGTCCAACAAAGACAGCCGCCGATTTGATCTCGCTTCTTTACGTATGCTTTACTATCAGTCTCTGGTGCGAATTGAGATGCCTGCGGTTTGTGAAAAATTCTCTATAGATGTTCAGGGTAGTGGCTACTCTCGTTGACACAGCGTCGAAAAAGTGGCATCACCGCCGTTCTTGGTCACTGTTGCGGCCAGTATATCCTTCTATGCGTATTCAATGTCAAAGGCCGAATCATTTAAGGAGCGGTGCGAAAATCTCTGTTGTACGCGAAGAATCCTGCGTTGACACATATATGACCATCTTTATTGAGGATCTGGGAACCCTTCATTTACAGACAGACTAACCAGTAAAAAAGAGACGCGAAGAATTCAATGAAAATAATGTGGCTAGGAATTTGTATAGCCAAAAGGCTTTCTACACTTTTCTCGTGCCATTGCTAAGTGGAAAAATCGTAATTACACCAACCAATGTCTACTCCAAGTGTCTTTAGGCTGTGATAGCTGGCCGTCTCACAATCACAACCCTAACCCTGACCAAGCAGTGTGAGTAATTGCGGCAACATGTAGGCTCAAAAAGATGCTGATAAATACGTAGAATCTATGCCGCTTTCGTATCCAATCGTCCAATCCTTCTCTTTTGTGTCGATACACAGACAAACTTGCTGATTTGGCCGCTTCCCTCACTCACCCATTTGCGGTTCCACTCGAAAGGCGTGCTCAAGACTCACACCCCAAGAGCCCGTGACAAAATTTGACAAACCAACACACATCATATGCCGCATTCATCCAATGGAGGCTGACATTGAAAACCTGCTGGTCTGGGCAAAGACGCAAGGCATCGAGATCAACGGCTGCTCCCCGAAACAGCTACACGGCCGCGGCGTCGGCATCGTCGCCACCCGTGCCCTACAAGTAAGAATCTCTTCATCCCCCCTCCCATCCTGGGCAACTCTCACGACTCAAAACACCCATACTCACCTTTATACCCCTTCCTCTCCCAGGCCAATGAAGTCATTTTGCGCGTGCCCACCGCCAAGCTGCGCTCCCTTGCCAACACGCCTCGCGCCATCACCGCGCGCCTTCCCGGCGCCAGCGTGCACGCCCTCCTCGCCGTCTCGCTCTGCCTCGACCTCGCCTCTCCCTCCCTCGCCGCCTGGCGCGCCGTCTTCCCCTCGCGCGCCGACATCCGCGCCGCGCTGCCTCTCTGCTGGCCGTCAGAGCTCCGCGCGCTGCTTCCACACGCGGCCGCCGCGCGACTCGCGCGACAGAGCGCCGCCTTCCACCGAGACTGGGCAAGCGTTGTCGAGGCGGCGGCAGCGGCAGCGGCGGGTGCCTACGACGATGCGGTGGCGGCGCTGACCAAAGACGACTTCTTGTACGCGTGGCTGCTGGTCAACACGCGCTCCTTTTACCACTCGACGCGCGCCACGGCCAAGCGGCCCAAGGAGGACCACATGGTGCTGCAGCCCGTCGCGGACCTCTTCAACCACGCGCCCGCCGGCGGCGCCTTTTGTGTCGGCGCCTTTGACGACGCTGCCTTTACCGTGACGACGCGCGCCGCGCACGCGCCCGGCGACGAGCTCTTTATCCAGTACGGCCCGCACGGCAACGACTTTCTCCTCGTCGAGTACGGCTTCACGCTGCCGCCGCCGCTCAACCACGCCTGGGACGAGACCAGCCTCGACCCGTACCTGTGCCCCGCGCTCGCCGCCGCCGGGCACCGGACGGCGCTCGAGGAGGCCGGGTTCTGGGGTACGTACATGTTGGATCGAGAGACGGCGTGCTACCGGACGCATGTCGCGCTGCGCGCGCTGTGCTTGACGCCGCTGCAGTGGCGCGCCGTGCTTGACGGCGAGCGCGACGAGGACAGGGACCGGGGGCGGGTCGAGGCCGCTCTGGTGGCCGTTGTACTGCGGCCTGCCGAAGAGGACGCCGCGGCGCGCATCAGGGACGTGGACGAGGCGACGGCGGGCGAGGCGCTGTCGCGGCAAGCCCTGCGAGATCGGTGGGCGCAGATCATGGAGCTGCTTGTCGGGATGAGGCAAAGATTAGAGGCGCAGTAGTTTCGTAAAAAAGTAATAACGATTT
Organism: Beauveria caledonica; assembly: GCA_030777785.1. NCBI lineage: Eukaryota > Fungi > Ascomycota > Sordariomycetes > Hypocreales > Cordycipitaceae > Beauveria > Beauveria caledonica. The sequence continues at coordinate 30,459 of JAPFSE010000194.1, read as the reverse complement.
AATAAAACTAGGTAAATACACTGACGAACTTGGCTGCCCTCCAGAAAAGGGATCTGTACATGGAATCGATATAAAAAAACATATTTTCTAGCCAATTTCACTTTGAGAGATGCTGCCTTTGCTGTTATTGTACAGTTTGTCACATCCGAATTAGAAAAGACATGAATCTCAAAACTCCGATTCCCCTCTTTATCCCGTTTTTCTCACTAGCCACTGCCAGTGCGCCTCAGTCTTCTCAATTTGGTCAATAGCAAAACCTTGGAACGAGCCCCTTCTACCCCATCGTGCAGACAGAACCCGACTGGGCTTACTCAGGTCGTGGCCGCTTGGCGCCGTGAGGATTGCCCCAATCGCCGCTGCCACCGCCTCCACCACCCTGATTTTGTCCAAAGTTAAAGTTGCCGGGGTTGAAGCCTGGGTTCATGCCTTGTCATAAGGTGTTAGCGGAACTGGTTCTCAATAGTTTCGAGCTGTGACGGGAATGTGTGTGTTGGGCGCCGCGTGCAATGGTCCACGCCCTCTGAGCTACTGCTACTGCAGCTGCTCTATAGACTGTGCCTACACTGCAGTCCCGGCATGCGCTCTTGCAGAAGAGCACGCCGGGCCCAACCTTGTGGAACGCCCTGCCTCTGCTGTGTGGACGTGGGTAAAGGCCACTTGACCGTGGAGAAGATGTAATCGTAGTGCGAAATGCCAGCTGAGCGCCCACATAGCGCTGTTGGGGGCCCCGAAGGACTGACTGTTCATACCTTGCATGCCGGGATTCATCATGCCCATGCCCATGTTCCCCATATTCCCCATGTTGCCCATGTTGCCCATGTTGCCCATGTTGCCCATGTTGCCCATGTTCCCCATCATACCCATCGGCAGACCCATCGGATTCATGCCGCTCATGCCGGGATTCATGCCCATCATGGTTCCACCACGGCCGCCGCGCATGTTACCACCGCCGCGCATACCGCCCATCATGCCGCCTCGATTGTTGAAGTTGGTAAAGTTGCCGCCACCCATGGGATTGCTGTAGCCGCCACCGCCCATGTTGCTATAGCCCACGTTGTTGTAGTTGCGGTTGTAATTGCTTTGGCCCATATTGCCGCGATTGGCAAAACTTCCACGCCCGCGATAGTTGCCGACGTAGCCTCCGCGATCGTTGTTGTATGCGCCCTGCGGCCCTCTTGACTGCTGGTCCTTACCTCTGGCGGGCGCATCTTTCGGAAGAGTTTTGAAAGGGTTGACGTTGGGGTTCCAGTACATAACCGTAAGCTTCTTCGGCGCGCCTTGTGCTTCCTCCGAGACGAGCTTGTCCAAGTGGTGCTTGGTTGCTGTCGCTGCCTGGCGAGTGTTGAATTCGACATAGACTTGTCTATGTCCATGTTAGTAGAGCGACCCGGGCACGATACACCGCATACTAACCCCTTGCTCTTGCCGTTGATCTTGTGCTCGCTGAATGTGAGATCTTTAATCTCGTTTTCGACCTCTGCGCCGCGTGCCCATCCCCGAATATCGTCATCAGTAGTCCACCAATTTACTTCGGAAATCATAATTGCAGTCGTGGCCGCCGAGTCGACCGGCCTCCCATCGTCATCTTGCTTGCGCTTCGTTCCTTGCTGTGATGTTTGGTCGTCGTAGCTTTGGCTACCCTCATCTTCCATCGCATCGTCTCCACCGTGATTGCCACCGTTGTGGCCGTCGTGGTGACTGTTGTCATGATGTTCTGTTTGCTCTTCACTTTGCTGTTCTTGCTTCTTTTGACCTTGGTCCTGTTGGTCATTGCCTTCGTCCCCGTAGAAGTCGATTTCGAAATCAGCTTCCTCCGACATCTTGAAAGAGCGCTGCTGGGGCGCAAGCGACTTGAGGTTATGAAACCAGAGCTGCAGAGATAATGTTAAAGAATGTTATTAATGTATTCGAGATACAAAGCAGCGGCATCTTGGGCTCGCTCCGTCGTAAACACCATTCAACCCCCACGGGCAGGCAAAATCAGATGGCTAAGCAATGACGTCCGCAAAGCATGGGAGGATGACAATGAATAACTGGAAACAATGCTAGTACGTACATTCCCAAGAAGATTTCAGATGGAAAGCGGACAGTGTTACACACGGCAAGGCCTCCTCGGTGCCGCACGAAACGATGATGCTCTGTGCTTCAATCGATTCCGGCCCTGACGGTAGCTTTTCTTGCCAAGGCAAACGCAGGCTCGATACAGATATTGCGGTCGGATAGACCAGCCGATGGGAACAAGAAAAAAAAGAACATCAACGCCTCCTGTAAGACACCACCAAACTTGATATATCGTTCCGTGACCGTTGGGCAGCGTGCGTCGTCAATTTCCGTTGGGCCGTTACGGGTAAAAACACCTGTCGTGTCCCGGTCGGCTTCCGGTGTCGCGTTATCGGGCGTCGAGCGCACACCGTTTCGGGGCGAGATTTGCGTCCGTAATTGATGCTCGTGTTTCAAGCAATGTTTCGCGGTTATCTGGATTCGAATCTGTCACGTTCGGCTCTAGCGAATCTGATGAAAGTTGGAAGCTCGAACAAAGCTGAGGATCCCTAGCTAAGGTGACCGGTGCACGAGCCACACGGGTGGAGCATCAATTATCCGCCAAAACTACAGCGCGCAATATGGCGACACGCGGCGACGCAGTGGCAGGTAATTTTCTTCTTGGCTGATTTGGCACAAATCTGCATTTATTTACTTTGATTCATGCAAAAATCCTCCACGCATTATTTGATCATACATGTTAGTACTCCGATGCGTAGTAGCTGGGGTTGCTTCGAAGCATGTCATCTACGCTCTGTCCCATCTTTGGTTCCCCCTCGTCTTCTTCAGCGTCGTTGAACGAGTGTATCGTACAGGTGCCACGAGCCATGCTATAGCCATTCCATGCCGACGCTATATGATGTCAGCAATGTGTGCGAAAAGTAGGCAATCGAGCAGTATGAGCTTACCGACTATGACAGGCGCGTTGGGGTTCCAGCTAGCGTCACGAACACAGGTGCTCCAGCCACCCGGCTCGTCGAAATATAAGCGGGTGCGGCGGTCAAGACGTCGCGTACCGCTGGTGGCTTGCCTGACATCGATGATGCGCGCAATGGTAGCGTCCATGTTATAGACGAATACCTTGCCGTCGGCGCTGCCAGAGTATATGTAGCGAGAATTGGTGGCCGACGGCGGCGAAAAGTGGCATCGGATGAGCGTGCGCAGCACTTTGTGGCCGCGAAATGTCACCAGCGAGTTGTCGTGGGGGTGCACGTCCCAGTCACTCTCGTCGTACAGTTCGTTTCGATAGTCAAAGCCGCTAGAGTGAGAGTAGCGAGTCCGGCCCATCTCGTGGAAGCGGGCGGTGGACATGGCCATGCGCAAGTCCCAAAGTTTCATGCTCTGGTCTTTGCCGTTGCTTAGAATATAGCGTCCGTCGCCTTTGCTGTCTATGTAAGTCAAGCCCTCGATGTGGCCAAGAAAGGCGCCGACCTCGCGGCCATCGCCCATGCTTCTTCGATCCCAAACCTTGATTGTGGCATCGTCGGACCCGGAGTAGAGAATATGGGGAGACAGTTTATCAGCAAAGCAAACGGCATTGACGTCATCCTCGTGGCCTTCGACATGGTGAAGCACTTGGCGGGACTCGATATCGTAGACAACCAGTGAGTGCGCATTTGTGCCGGCGACTAGTTCTCTGCCATCGCCGGAAAATCGAATAGACCAAATGCCAAAACCGCCCCGACGCATACTCCAACCATTTACGCCGATGCGCCGGGTGCCCTCTGACAGATTCAGGGCATAGGGGTCGCCGCGGTCGGACGGGTCTGTGGGAGCGATACATACAAGACTATCGATCGAGGTATAGGCGAGCCATTTGTTGTCCGGGCTCAGTGAAGCGTCGGTCAGCGTCCACTGGCCGCCGGGGTACTGGACCGTCTTGTAATGTTTCCATGTGTATGGATTCGAGGTGTCATACATTCGGACTCTGAAGTCCTGGCAGACGGAGAAGAAAAAGTTGCCGTCGTCTGAAAATTGGCCCGAGTAAATAGGGTCATCGTAATGTATAATTTGCTCAACTTTGGTGGATGGGACGAGCGACTGGCGTATGTTAGCGAAGATGTTGCAAGTATGAAATTACCACCCTTACTTGTGCTATAACATCAAGATTGCGTGTGCGTTGTCGTCTGTCACCGATGCCAAGTTCTCTCTCGAGCATGCGTCTTGCTATTCTCTTGGCGGTACCCTGGCGGATGACTTCGCTGCTGGAGCCAAAAGTGCCGGACTGCATCAGTTTTCTACCCTCGTCGCTGGGCACTTTGGGAAAGCGGTTGGGATCTTTGGCTGGGCGAGGACGGCGTCTGCCCCACTGACCAAAGATACTTTCGAGATCGTCCTCATCGTCCTCATCCATGAGGCCACGGCCGAGTTGGCCGTTTCTGAGCAAAGCCAAGACTTGGGCTCTTGTGACGAGACCAGTTCGAGCGCCAGCTGGTCTAAATTAGCCCTGGATCAGACATACGCAAGAAGGCGAGAACCGAGAATATATACCTCTTAATAGCCCTAGAATGCGAAGAGCAGACTCGTTGCCCTGGTCGGCGGCGGTGTGTTGCGCGTCTTCCTCTTCATCATCGATTTCTTCCTCGTCGTCATCCTCGTCATCCTCTTCGTCGTCAATATCAATTTCTTGGTCATAATCATTGCCGAAAATGACTTGGAAATGAGTATGTCTGGGGTCATCTGTCGAGAGGGTATGAGAATACGACACCTCCCACGAGTATCTGTGGCGTGACATACCTTCCGAGTCGTTCGCTTCCTGCTCATCAGGGGCATCCTCATAGTCCTCATCCTCCTCGTCATCGACGTCGTCGTTGACACTAAAGTACCAGGTATTACCCCCCTCGGACCCGGATTCATTCTGGTCGCCGGTGGACGCCTGCTCCGGACCTGGGTGGTGAGAGGCCATGGCGGTGGGCTATGACTGTGTCCCGTGGCAGCTGGGATACCAGTGGCAAAAGGGCTGCGAGAAACGGGATGAAAAAAACGGTCCTAGTAATGATAAATTAAGCGGAATGCAGTCCTGATGCGGCGCTCTGAGAAGTTCAAATAATGATGAAAGAAGCACGGTGGCCTGTCGGCTTTAGCTGGCCTTGTTACCAGTTCATGACTGAGTGACGACATGCGGAGATAACGACCTCGCCTTGAGGTCCCGACCAAGTTCCAGGCCTTTCACTGTAAAAACTGACCGTGGTTTCGGTTCCGGTTAGCGCATGCAGTAAGAAGATTGGGTGGCAAAAGACTACCTCTAGCGCTCCTCGGGGCACTTGACCACTACCTACCTAGGTAGGTAGGTACCTAAGAAAGGCCGTGGCTTTAGCGCTTGCACCGCTATAAGGCGCCTGGGTTTGGACACGCATCCCACTAACTTGGCCTCGAAGCTGGTAAATAAACTGAGAGGAAATCTTCGCGACTGAATATCTGAGTGCTGAAATTCCGGAAGCCTGGTGTAGCTCTGTTGGGATTAGACTGTCTAGATCGAATTGCGGCTCTTGGCGCTGAGGCATGTAGAGAAACACAGTCGCCCTACATAGGCAGCAACACACACATACCTCACGTACCATGGTTTTCCACCTCTATACACCATTGGCGCGCTCTCATCACCGAATTCGCCGGGTCATCTCTCGGGATCCGATCGTACAGACGCTTGTAGTCAATAGGTTCTTCCCAGTACGGGCATATACATACACGACGCCTTGACGCTGGGCAACTACTTCATTGGTTTGCCGATACTCTTGCTCAAACTCGACATTCTAGTGTGCTATGGGACTCGGCGGTTGCGGTATCATAGCGAGGGCTGGCTCTGGTCCAAGCTTTTTGATCAGATTTACGAGGCGCGTCCGGCTCTGACACCTCGTCGCGGGACACGATGCCAGCGGTGTGATGAAGCAGAAGTGGCTTCAAAGACGCGAAGAGTACTAGACGCGAGACCGACTCTGCGCTACTCTATGGGAGGACCCAGGCAGCAAGCGCTTTGTCTACGTGAGCATTCACCACGAGAGCGGCCACTCACGGATGAGCTGGAGCATGGTGTCCAGGAGCTTTCAGAATCAGGAGGACTGTATACCTTATCAGCGCCTCATGACATTGGTCAGAGACAACGTAGAAAAGGCTGATAAAGTTACAAAGTGCCTGACGAGTACCAGCCACTCCAACTCTCCCCTGACTGTAGTACGATGAATCGTTGTATCAACTGCGGCGGAGCCCAAAGTGACACTAAATCCGGAGGAAGACCTCCTATGCATGACGAGGAATTCGACTATCAAAATGGGTCTTCTGAAGACGATGAGTCCGAGGGCGAATCTTGGACCGGTGCTATGGTACTCGCTGTCTATTCGTGGGTGGACTGGGCAGCTAGCCGTGGTAATGTGATGTATGATGCGAAAGCCGCGCATCGCGCACAGCCATAGAGAGAAATCGTTAGAAGAAAGTGAATTGCGGTCTTTCGAACGTTTGTCTTGCTGTTGCTACTGCCCTGGGAAGATGTCTTCTTATGTTGCTAGGCCAGTTTAAGTAACGTAGAAAGGCAACCCGATGTAACGATCTACATGTGGCTAGCGGACGGCAGCGTCGGGTCCCGGTAGATGTCTTGGGCAAGGCAGGTTTAATGGAGATGCGCTTCGAAGCTGCATCTTTTCCCGCAGAGTCCAAATGCCAACTCGACGAGTCAACTTTGCGTTGTCGCTTTGCGGCCCACGAGGGCGGCCCAGGCCGCGACATCAGCTGTTAGCGGCCCATCTAGGAGCTAGATCAGACGTTTCCGTATATCCGCACGAGACATTGGCGAGATAGGTGGAAGTCCCTGAATCTTTTGAGTGTCGATGTGCGCGTACCGTCAGCGTGGAGAGATTGGGCGCTTGGGGAACTGGTCTGCGGCCCAGTTTTTGATCGACCGGCCACAGAATAAGGAGAGTAGATCCGTCCTCTTTGGCATTTCCACACATGCCCTTTTCCTTGCAATTCATGCAAGGGTGTCGGAAAAAGGGATGGCCATTCACTCTACACCAAGGTGTGATGACAAGACGAGATGAACTGCTACTGCGAATGAGGGTATCCCGGTTTTGTTGAGTAATATTTAGAGCCGCGCTCATGTCTGTCACGACGGTGAGCTGCGGCAAGGAGCGGAGCAGGCGGGCCGGCAACCGTGGCCCTGGGTGACATACGCCGGTCGATGGCAGCTCGGCAGCTCGGGATGAAATCGCAAATATGGCCGCTTGAATATCAATGCGCTGGCGGATGACATGACGCGGCCCATGGTTGCAGGTGTGGCGTCGGTGTGCGGCGTGTCGGACACATCAGTGCGCTCCACACTATGAGGCCAGAGCGAGTTGTGCTGGGGACGAAAGTGGAAAAGAGATAACGGTAGCGATGGAAAGGGTAGAAAACATTTTGAATGGGCTCAGAAGCGTTTCAAAGGAATCTCACGTTTCGTGTTTGACGAAAACTGTCTCCCGTTGCCATAGATGAGGGAGTAAAAGGGGTTCATTGCATGCCAGGAAACACGAGAGGGGCCGAGCCAGTACCTTCGCTTGGGCGGTGATGGTGGATTTACAGTGGGCTTCAGGGAATACAGACATTAAATTGCTGGACCGTGGCAGTGCAACAGGCCCTGAGGAGCCCCTGTATTTGCTCATAGTATTCCCTGCATTTCGTGGCTGTATTTTTAGAATTTCTTCATTTCTTCCATGTAAATTCCAAGAGGAAGAATAATCCATGCATTCCCCGTCTTTCTCTCAAGACATCCCTGTAATATCGACAGGCTTGTTGCCTTCCCCTGAAGCGGCCCTGAAGCGGCCCTGCAGCCCCCTTTTAGCCTGCACTGGCAGTTCTGCGCTAACTGCCCCAGAAGTCCACTGACCTGGGAAAAAAAAACACCATCATCGATCCATTCTTCCACGCGAACTTTCTTTTGCCTGCCTCATCCCTCCATATCCTTGCTCTCCATCAACGGCCGCCTTTTCCCCATCTCATCATCAATTCTCTCGAAACTCATCGACCGTTGTCCCCCGAAGTCTACTCTTTACTCTTTGCTGCACCCCCCACAGCTCATCCATCCCTGGCTGCGTGTTGCGCATTCACGCAAACGCGGCTCTCGACGATCCATCTCACAACTGCGACAATCTCTGCCCTCTTTGTACTCCGAAGACGCACACCTCGAGTCAGAATAACGACGTGATACAGAGTCTGCAATAAGCACAGTAAACTTGGCATCAACACACTGCGATCGACTTGTCGATCTCGCTGTCCGCAGCCTCTCCCGACGCGATGCGATTCCCTCCCAACTCGTCACCTCTTTTGTTGCTGGCCCTGCCCGCACTCGTCGGCGCCCTCAAGGATCCCTCAGCTGCTGCTTCTGTCGCTGCCATCGATGATGCTGCTGCTGCTGTCGCCGCTAGTGACGATGCCACTGCGCCCAAGGGTCGTACCGGCCTGCCCACCAGGGACGCCCCTGTCGACGGTCGCGATGGCAAGCCTCATCAGGGCCCTTTTGTTGAGACAGATCCCAAGACGATCAAGGGAAGCACCGATACCAAATCATCAGCTGCCGACGTAAAAATCATCCAGGGCAGACCCAAAGATCCCACCATTGTCGACGGCAAGCGAATTCCCGAATCCAATGACGGCATCATGTTTGACAAGAATCGCGAAAAGGCCAAGGAGGGCACCACCGGTACCGAAGGTGGTGTCTCTGAGAAGGACAAGGCTCGCAAGGCCCAAGAAGGCAAGACAGGAGAAAGGGTCGTCACCCACCCAGAGTCACCCAAGGAGAAGCTCCCTCTACCTCACAGCGAAGAAGAAAAGTTGAACGAGGGCAAGGAAAGGCCCAAGACCAAGCCACAAGACAAGGAAGTCATCAAGGATGGTGATAACGGTGGATATGCCGGACTTGACGTGAGCGTTCAAAGTCGAATTACATACCTGCTTCTCGCATGCTAATATGTCTAGAAACCCGACGACCTCGGTGAAAGAACACGCGAACAACCCCCCGTTCCACAATCAGTCGACAAGGACCATCTTGAAATTCACAACCCTACCACGACTACAACAAAATCTTCATCAAAGACGCCGCTTGCCGACGGCGACGAGGGCATCATTCAACCTTTCCATTCTTTTGTCCTCTCACTCACTATGATTCTCGTTTCCGAAGTTGGTGACAAGACATTCCTCGTCGCGGCCTTGATGGCCATGAAGCACGATAGATTGGTCGTCTTCTCTGCTGCCTTTGGTGCCTTGCTCGTTATGACATTCCTTTCCGCCATCCTCGGCCACGCCGTACCTACTCTCATTCCCAAGCGACTTACTAGTCTCCTCGCCGCCGGTCTCTTCTTTGTCTTTGGTGCTAAGCTCTTGCGCGAGGGCATGCAGATGGATCCGCACGAAGGTGTCGGCGCCGAAATGCACGAAGTCGAGCAGGAGCTTGCAGCCAAGGAAAAGGAGTTTGGCCGTGACGGCAACGGCGGGCTTTCCGCTGACGCACTCGAGATGGGTCTCAATGGCCGTGGCTCCCGATCCAAGAGCCGCCTCGGCTCTCCCCCTCGCTCTCCGTCCCAATCACCCTCTCGCGACCCTTCAAGGAAATCGGGCTTCCTGTACGGTGCCAGCAACCTTTGCGGCTTGCTCATCAGCCCTGTCTGGGTGCAAACCTTTGTCATGACTTTTCTCGGCGAATGGGGCGACCGCAGCCAGATTGCCACGATCGCCATGGCGGCGGGCCAAGACTATTGGTGGGTGACGCTGGGTGCTACATTTGGCCACGCCATCTGCACCGGTGTCGCTGTTATCGGAGGGCGGGCCATTGCTGGGCGTGTCAGCATGAAGGTTGTGACAATTGGTGGCGCTGTCGCTTTCCTTGCCTTTGGTCTCATCTACTTTGTCGAATCATTTTACGCATAAAGTCGCACTCTCATGGATATGATGGATCACGGCCTCCCCTTTCCTTTCATGCGACGCCACCGCTTTTACTCTCTTATCGATCCTCGCATCTCGCCTATTCCTTACTCGGCATCACTTATACATTTTAAACACCACTATCTCATGTCTTTTTTCTTTGTTTCACAGCTTCAAGCCATTTCTCCTTGATGGAGACTATACGCCAACTTGTAATTAATAGTTGTATGATACTGGGAGTGGGGTGGATTGGCTACCAAAACGCAGGATGACGGGGCAATTTCTTTGGCGTCGTCGGTGGTCTTGTTACGCTTGCTCGACAACCAGGCTAGCAACGAACAAGAAATGCGCAGAAAGACTTGTATTAGACATTAGTAGGCGCTAGTAATAAAACTGCTAATGCACGACGATAAGATGGGCTAAATTTATAAGTCTATATAAAACATAAAATAAGTCTATTTACTACATCGAGTAGTAGTTCTACTCGACGACGAGCCCCGTAACATGCAGGTCGAGATTTGGCCATGGTACGAAGTAGCTAACTAACTGATTCACAGTAACTACTTGGACCAGTTCCTTCGTTTTCGAAATTGGCCATCCTTTTCTGTACTCGCTCACCAACCTACTTGCTATTGAACTAAGTCGAAGTTGGAACGCGAACAGTTCTTTTGGTACGCAGACCTTGTTGAGTGCGAACACAGATACACTCAAACGCCCGTACATGCCATTGGAATGAAGACGGTTCCACATCCCAACCGGAACTTTGTTGTTGTACACGGAATTAACTTGGATTGATGCAGCCTGGTATGACGAGGCTAATCGGCTGTCGCTCCGGGTCCATGCACGGCGTGGGGCACGGAGCCGCCGCCCGGGGTTCCATGTGCGCGCGGACCTATGTACTCGCTCTTATTAATCAGTTAGAGACCATTCTGTACCTTTTTTTTGTTCTCGGCAATTTTAACCTCTCTCAGAAGGTTGCATGTGTCATTACCCGCGCTGGCGGCGGTACTGGCGTGGCCCGCTAACAAGGCCGGCCGCTGCAAACTCCTACAGAACGGCGATGGAGAAGCAGAATGCGGCGATCCGGCGATAAAGGGTTTTCGTTGGTAGCGGTATAGTCTGGCGAATCCAAGAGTACGGCGATGATGGAAGCCAGGCTGGACCCTTTGACAGAACGACGTTGCTGAATTGGCTATGCTCGGCCACTCGTCATCGACGTCGGGGCTGACCAGTATTGTATCATGTCTATATGGCTTGCTTGGCGTTACTTTTTCAAAAAAAAAAAAAAAGAAGAAAGACGTCAAAGAAAAAGTGCCAGCGTTACACCGGGACAGGACCGCCTCTCGCTCTGCATCCCCCATTCGATCGAAGGATCAATCAATGTCTTGCATTGGGGAGCAACTGCAACCGGCAGCCCGGCGGTGCGATGGAAAGCATTGCCAATCAATCAGAGGATCAAGGGCTTCCGACAAGCAGCGCCCGCCACCCATGCTTGGCGACTGGTGCAGGATTGACAAAGCACTAGCGCAGTGACATGGGCGATGGTTCCTTGTGGCTTGCATTCTGGTCTCATGAAGATGGGTGGCTGTGAGCAAGGCGTCACAGGATAAGTTCAGTGTGTGTACATTTTGTTCGGCAGATGAACAACAGATGATGACTGGTCGTATCAATCTTGAACATGTCACAAAGTCCTATGGTGCTCGATATGTCATTATGGTGCGCGGATCTTCCCCTCGCCCGCGTGTAATCAAGGCTGATACTGTGCTCCCCCAACCGGCATCGGCCACGCCGTCCCAGCAAAGGGGACGGTGGACTCGAAACGGCCAGATTACCACTACTTTTCTCGAATGAAATCCTCTTCCTGATATATCGACAACTCTAAAATTAGATCCTTGTGTGTATCAGAAGAGGTGTGGTCATTGCTACTGCGGACGGCAGACTAGTCAAGTTACAACTCGGTGCGCCAGTCCACATTCACATGTGAAAAAGCAGCAAACAACGAACAAGCCTCTGATCGTGAGGATTCTCTCCTGACTGAACAAAGACATGCAAGGTTACATTTTCTTCAGATTGTTGTCTGAAAGGCAGCAGGTCAAAGGCTGTAACTATGGAGGAGGAAACGGATGCGATGAGCTCCGCAAATACATCGAAAATTGTCCCGAGAGGAGAACTGAGGGACTCTGCTCCCCCACCACCGTCCCGCCTCAAAGTCGATGGTTACTTCTGTCAAATGAGAGTGCGGCCGTTTCAAGATGTTCAGACGTGAATACAAATTCTCCACCGCAGTTTTCTGCGGGCGCATGCCCGGCGGAGGTGGAGGACGAGGATAGAGATGGAAGTACTAAGTCTGCCTGGCCCAAACTAACGAGTACCTAGTTACGCCCTCCCAGGGCCCGACCCATTGTTGCTCGCTTGAGTTGTTTATTCTTCTCGAATTGCTGATCGATGCGAGAGCCGAGAGCCGGCGTTGGGCGGGCGCGCGACCACTTTGCTGCAAGGGGCCGCGCATTTGCCTCACAGCCTCACGCATCGACAAAAGCCCGGATCGTCCACGTTCCGCTCAAAAGTTTTGATACCCGTGGCGGGATATCGTGCTCAAACTTTCCAAGTCACAGTCTCAACAAGTCTCGAGCCAGGGCGTCGACTACTTTTTCCAATTATACCCCCCCTCCACTACCCCAGGTCTCCGGAAGGAGGAGGGGGGGGGGGCGCGCGTCGACGATGATGGTGCCAAAATCATCCCCTGATGCCTTTCAGCATTCGCCCTCACTACTGGATACTGTGTGACGAAACTTTTACCCGCAGGTGATGTGAGCAAGATAAATTGACACTAGACCTGCAACGTCCTGGTCTATTTTTTTTTTAAAAAAAAAAAATAAATAAAAACAGAAACAAAAAAAACTGGCATGTTACTTTGACGGTTGGGACCGGGCCGTCGTTTGTTCTCGGCGCCGGTATACGGATTACCGGATTCACCAACATGCTCTTGATCCGTGCGCGATGGTAGCCGTTTTGTGCCAGTAGTCCAGATCTCGTAGCGAGCAACAACAGAGCAACCTTGTATTTTCTTTTTCTCCCACTTGGATTGCCTCCCAATACTCCCCTCGACACGGGCCGCGTCGCCTCGGCACGGCAAATGCCGTACAAAGGTGAAATCGAAGTGGGTGTGACCACCATCTTTCCTGACGGTACTCAACCAGACCTGGTAGCCGCGCTCTCACAATCAGCGCATGTGGCGCCGGCGATGCCCTCACGGACTCGCTTACCTCGCCGCGCAGTCAATCTCCGACGCCGTACCGGGGTAAAAGGTGCTTACTCCCGCAAAAGTAGAATCGAGCCACTATTATGCCGCTACACTAGACATTTTTCCTCGGATTCTGGTATCCTTGCAAGTTGGCTCTTGGGTGTCACGGTACACATACATACATGGCTTCTGTCGGTGGCTGGAGCGCGAACCCCCCTCCCCCGTCAGAGACGTTGGGCTGTCATGTTGTTCGGTACACGCCATGCTGCTGCTGTAGTTGAAACCCGGCGCATCTTTATTTATCTTGCTGCTGCTGCTGCTGCTGCTGCTGCTGTTGCTTGGCGTTTCGATTTGTGACCAGGCTAAAGGTTTCCTTTCTATATAAAACTCGGACCTCGCCTCGTCGCTCCCCAGTGTTGCCTCCTCTCCCACGTGGTCTATTCTGCGATCCGTCAACATACATTCTTTAACAAACATCATCTTGACCTTTTTTCGACTGCTACTCCCGTTGTATAGAAATGCCTCTCTACACTTGTCCCGGTTGCAAGAAGCCCATCGCCGAATCCCAGCCTCTGGATCACTGCCTCCAATGCGTCGCCATGTACGTTCGCCTCACATCCCTACCGACACAACAATTTCTTTTATGTTCAATTTCTTTTATGTTCAAAGTTTTTTGCTTACCAAAAGTCAGGAATGAAAGGCAGCGCGCGCGTAATCAGACCCGCTCGACGTCCGTCTCCGAGGGCACCGTCGAAGCCCTCGTCGAATGCACCACCACCATCACCGTGATTCTGCGCCGTTCGAGCCAGCAGTACGGCAACGCAAATACAACACCGCGCTCGCCTGGCTCGCCGCCGGCGTACGAAGATGTCTTTTCGTGCGAGGCCGAGATCAACAGGCCGCAGCAGGAGGCTCATGCGACGCCTCGGCGCGGGACCACCATCACCATTCCCATCCACATCAAAAGAACATAAAAGTCTGGTCACATTTACCTGGAATAAGAAATCATCTGCTCGCGCAGGGTCTCATTTTGTAGTATTGGGTAGTGTTGGGCGGTATATTTGGCTTAATATTGTATCTTGTACATATCTAATGTGATTCATTGGCCCCATCCCACACCCTTTTTGAATCATCCTGGCCGTGCAGCACGCAAAAATCACTTGACTTGCCAACTGAAATCATGAAAGCTGGTTCTGTCGAATCAAGGGTCCTGGGTGCGTATGATTTTGTGGCGGGAAATGCGCGGCTGCAGACTGTGACTTCGTATCTGTTCAGCGCTGTTAACGACGACACCCATCCACCCAAGCCATGTCTCTTCCCATGTTATACAAAAAAAGTGTCATTTACGATAGATGCTGACATTGTCGCGCTATTGGGCAGATGTTCTACAAGGCTCAGGGTACACTCATACGGTTTATTCTGCGAGCAATACAGCCGTCCCCCCCTTCTCTCTCAGCCCTGCTGACACACAACGCATGCCCGTCTCCCACTACCGTGCACGATGCACGCCGCTATGCAATATAGACACTATTCTTGGGCCTCCGCCGCGAAGCCTCCCATTGTGCTTTGTCATACCAAAGTCAATTCGAGACCACATTTGGTTACAAGTCAGGTCGTGGAGGCCAAGTTTGGGGCAAGCCAGCCAAGCGCCATCACGACTCACCGTACAAAATTTGGAATATCTCACAAGAAACATACATATTCCAGAAAGCAGCATCAATGCCGCTGTTGAATGAAGCGCGAGTGTAGAATGTTGTCACCTGAATGGTGAATTTGCTCGCCTATGCGCGGTTCTATCCGCGGTTCTATCCGCGCTGGTTTTTAAGTTCGATTCGTCTACAGGGGCCTCATTAAAAGCAGAATTGTAAAGCAAAGTCTTGGTGAATTCTTCAAGTCTATACGTGAAATAGTTTTAAATGAACCAATGCTTGCGTTGATCACGGCAGCCTCAAATTAACACTGCTGGATCTCGCATGTCAAATATGGGGCATCTCGACCCAAACTAAATTCTATCCTCCTCATCAGTGGTTCACTCAGCGCTCGTCTTGTGCCTTTCCGACGCATGCATCTCGTTCTCCAAGAGCTCTCTAGGATGGAAAGTAATGGCACCAGCAACTCCATACTGCCATTGGAGCTGCTCGAGGCCCAGCTCGGGCAGATTGACTTGCTCATGGCCATGTACCCTGCACCAGGCAGCGTGCTTCTCGGCGACTCTGACAAGGCCACCCTAGAGCGCTTGCGAGATGCGGTGGCGGAAAACTCTTTGTCGGACCCATTGCCCGATTTTCAACATGTCGACTTGCTGCTCGAGGTAGAGCTCTCCTCCCAGGACACCGCGGACTTGTCCAGAGCGATACAACTCCGCATCACTATCCCGCTCTGTTTCCAGCAAGACGTTACGGACGAGGCACCGCCGGCGCGGATAAGGCTCCAGCAGCCATCATGGATGAGCAAAGCAGAGGCCAACAGCTTAATGGCGGAGCTGCCCCAAGAGGACGACCTCTTTGCGACGATTGACAACATCACCGTCGCCGCCACCTCTCACCTCTCACAAGCCCAGGCGCAGGACGCAGCCGCAGCCGCCGCCGCCGCCTCCTCGCCACCATCACGAACAACCGAGGCCCTGACGCGCGTCTGGTTCTACTTCCCCTCCATCAGCACGCGTTCCAAGCGCGACGACCTGGTGCGCCACGCGCCGTCCTACGGCCTCACCGGCTTCCTGCTCGCCGGCAAGCCGGGCATCCTGTGCGTCGAGGGCGGCTCGCAGGCCGTCGACGACTACATGAAGTACATCAAGACGGAGAGCTGGGGCGACATTCCCGCGCACCACAAAAAGGTCAGCGAGCGCTACCGGCAGACAGGGCTCGCGGCGCGCGCGTTTGCCGGCATGCACGAGATTACGGGCGAGCTGGAGCGGCGCGGCGAGAGGGCCAACAGGAACGACATGAGGGCTCTCGAGGCCTGGCTGGGCGAGAGGGGTCTGCGGGATGCTTTTGCAAAGGTGCTCATTTGAGAGGACATATCAGGCTGTAATCATGGTCAAGATATTTCTTCTTCTTCTTCTTCTTCTTCTTCTTCTTCTTCTTCTACTTCCAACGACCCCCGCAGCTTTTGGCCATTCTCATTCCCACCACGGTGGTTTACCTCCGTTGTCCCCGTTACGGCCAGTGCGGGCGAGCGATGATCACTCATCGAATTCGGTGTCAGGCCATCGATTAAACTCCTACTGCGCCTCCGTTGGCTTGGCAGCACTTTGTCGAGGGCAATCGCGAGCCTCCCTGCATTCGTTTGGCATGATCCATACCCCGTATCTCTTTTCATCGTGGAGGCAGACGTATGCCGCGGAGCGCTTCAAGAGGGCGCAAGTCGCAGAAGCTCGCAACCTCGAAGCGTCCTCTCTCGCTTTTTTATTGCGGCCACACTTCCATCTGCTCGTCATCAGGTATGGAATTACGTCAGCAGATCTTTGGTTGTACACGTAGTACACATCAAACACGAGAGGGAGCGAGTCGTCGTTTTCATTCTATTTCACGGCTGGTCGGTTCAGTAGATAAAACATTCCATGTCGAAGTCGAGGTAAGCTTTCGTACAGGGACCCTCCCACGCATCAATACCAGCTCGACAGTGTTTTCGGCACCATCTTGACGGTACTCTGGCTCGCCAACTTGTGATAGCAGCAATTATCAGTCTCGCAGGGTAAAACGGTGCACGCCCAAGCCCCACGGCAAGGGGTGAGGTTGCACAAAACCTTTCCTGATATTTGTCAAGCCAGACTGTGTCCTGTTGCCCGCATCGTCGTGATGACGCCACCAGAGCAACGACTACCAGGCTCACCACTCTTCGTGGTGCCGCCGACCGCAGCCCACACCCATACTATTCTTCTTCTCCACAGGCTCGGCTCAACCGGCTCGGCTTTGGCAGGGAGCTTCTCGACACGGCCGTGACTTCATCCGGGCAGAGATTGACAGATCTGCTGCCCCATGCTCGCTTCGTCTTCCCGACATCGAAGCGGCGCCGCTCCACCGCGTTTGGCCGATCGATGCTCACGCAGTGGTTCGACTGGAAGCGCTACAAAATCCAAGGCCACTGGTACAAGATTCCTGATCAAATCGACGATGTCGTCAACTTCATTTCGCAAGGAGGGTGGAAGATGGAAGCAGAGGATGAGAATACGTCAGGTGTCATTCCAATATAAGAAGCTACTGAATCGAACAAACGTGCCTCAATCATCTGAAGGCCGTTGCAGGACATTATGACGTTGTGTTCATCCTTCTTGTACGTGTCTAATCCAACTGCTTCGCTAAATACACAGTACCCTGATATGGACTGTTGTTATACGCCTGTGCCTCGAGAAACCCCTCCGATTTGTACAGTTTGATGGCTGCCTCCATCCTGGCCAGGCTATCCAAGAATACCTCTCCGTAGCCTTCATCTTTTGCTCGCCGCAGCAACTCCAAGAGCAATTTGCGTGCCACCCGTCTCCCTCGAGCTTCGGGATACACAAACAATCGCTTCATCTCGGCGCATCGATGCCCCGGCCTGGCTTTTGCGTGACTCGGGGGGAGCTCCAGCGGTCGCAAGGCAACGCAGCCCAAGGCGGCTCCCGAGTCGGAGTCCACGGCCAGCAACAGGGAGCCTGTTGGCGGCGCGTACTTTCCTGGCAGTCCGGCTAGCTCCGAGGCATAGTTTTGATGCGAGAGATCTTCGTCGAGCCATTCGGTGTAGGTGTGGAAGCACTTGATGACGGCGGCGAGGTCCTCGGGCGACTCGGCCTGGCGTATCAGGACTCGAGAGGAATTTGTTGATGTTGAGTTCATGACTATCGTATGATGGTAAATGTCAGATGGTTTTGCAGATGTAGTTGCGTGCAATGAGGAGCGTCCGCTGCTTAGAAACCGCCTGAATTTACGATTCGAGTGTTGGTCGGCGGTTTTCCGGTGGTTTCCTGGGAAAGTTACCCGGCCAGAGGAGGTTATGAGGCTAATTGGGTTATTTGCGGAAGTTTTCGAAGCTTCTTGAAAATTAGGTGCAAGAGCGCAGATGTAACGTGCGATGACTCTTCAAGCTTGGAGGTGGACTGTCGCCATTCGCTCATCCACACATACGCCGGCTAGGACTGGGTCAAGGAAGAAGCGAGAAGCCTGAAGCTCACCCGCGTGGGGTTTATTTGCCCCTAAGACTAACAAGTCGAATTATTTGAGATGAATTTGATTTCAGCTCTTTTTTCTTTTGGGGATCTCGCTACAGTGTGCCAACGGGACCGGAGACGGAGCTAGTCAATGCCCCACCATTACATCAGATTAGCGCTCGTGCCTACTCATCGGGAGCTCAACGTCACAAGCTGTCAAAAAGTCATCCTCTCACAAGCAAACAAAGCATCGCAGCCTTGCCAAGACGACGCGAGCCGTCTACCGAAAGACTCTACACTCGAAATACCAAAAACGGCACCTTGGCTGGGAAGACGATACGAACGCAAACGGCAATATGGCCGACGCCGAGACGGACATTGGCCAGCTGTCCCCAACACAGCAAGAGGCGCTGCAACAGTACCTGGCCGTGACGGACCAAGAAGTCAAGGACGCAATTCCACTGCTACAAAGGTCACAATGGAACGTTCAGGTAATTGTTATAACCAGAGTCAGCTTCCGAAGCTATTCGCTGATAAAAAAATAGATTGCCATTGCCAAATTCTTTGATGGGGAAGGCCCCGACCCCTTGGCCGAGGCCATGGCGGCCAATCAAGCCATCCCGCAGATCGCCGCACGACACGAGAATCTGCAGCAAAGCTTGCTCGCTTCGGAATTCAGCTCACGAGTGGCGCCGCGCCGCGACCGAACCGACCCAGCGCCGCGCATCGTGCCACAGTCGTCGACGACACACGGAACACCCTGGCTGCTTGGCCTTTTACTGACGCCACTCAACTGGGGCTGGCAGGCAGCGACGGTGCTACTGCGCACGGTGCTCTACGTCGTGTCCTTTTTACCGGCGGCGATCCGGCCG
Organism: Beauveria caledonica; assembly: GCA_030777785.1. NCBI lineage: Eukaryota > Fungi > Ascomycota > Sordariomycetes > Hypocreales > Cordycipitaceae > Beauveria > Beauveria caledonica. The sequence continues at coordinate 11,291 of JAPFSE010000194.1, read as the reverse complement.
ACGCTGCTGACGAGCCGACTCTCGACGGCGCTGCAGGGCGGGGGAGGTGGCGGCGGGCGGCGAATGCTGATGCCGCGCGACGCGGCGGCGCGGTTCAAGCGCGAATTCGAGGAGGAGCACGGGGAGAATGAGCTACCGTTCTTTGAGGGCGGGCTTGCGCAGGCGCACGACCTGGCCAAGAAAGAGCTCAAGTTTCTGCTGGTGGTGCTGCTCTCGCCCGAGCACGACGACACGGCGGCGTTTGTGCGCGAGACCCTGCTGGCGCCCGACGTGGTGAGCTTCGTGCGGGATTCGGCGAGCAGCGTGGTGCTCTGGGGCGGCAACGTGCTCGACTCGGAGGCGTTCCAGGTGGCGCGCGAGTACAAATGCACGCGGTACCCGTTCTCGGCGCTCGTGTGTCTGACACCCAAGGAGGGCAGCGCCACGCGCATGGGCATCGTCAAGCGGCTGTCGGGGCCCATGCCTGCGGCGACGTACCTGTCGGAGCTGCAGGGGGCCATGGAAAAGTACGGCGCCGACATGGCGGCCGTGCGGGCCGAGCGCAGCGCGCAAGAGTTTGCGCGATCTCTGCGCGACCAGCAGGACTCGGCTTACGAGCGGTCGCTGGCAATTGACCGCGAGCGCGCGCGCGAGAAGAAGGAGGCGGCGGCAGCGGCGGCAGCGGCGGAGAAGCGCGCACTCGAGGAAGCACAGGCCGCCACTCGGCGTGCGGAAAAGGGCGAGCAGTGGCGGGCCTGGCGGGCAGCGCGCATCCAGCCGGAGCCGCCGTCGAGCGACAAGGAGGTTGTGCGCGTGGCGCTCAAGATGCCCGAGGCGTCGGGGGCGGGCCGTATCACAAGGCGGTTCGCGCAGGACGCGCCTGTCGAAGAGCTTTACGCGTTTGTCGAGTGCTACGGGGTGCTGGACAGCATCAGCAATGGCAGCGCAAGGAAGCCAGAGGAGTACGAGCACAAGTACATGTTTCGCGTGGCATCGACGCTGCCGAGGGTTGTCTACGAGCCTAGCACGACGGACACGATGGGGAACACGATTGGGCGGTCAGGGAATCTAATTGTGGAGGCGATGGAGGATGGCGCCGAGGAGGAGTGAAGCTAATGGCGGCAGAGACTGTGTATTACTAGCGACGATGAACTGTACTCATGAGCTTATAGAAGGGCAACAAACTGAGGTTTGTCTAGAAGCGTTGCATTTATGAGGTGAGCGGTTGAAGCGACTCCACGCCACGTGATCGGCTGCGCATTGTACGACAGCCAAGCGAGCGATTACACCGCGATGCGATAGGTTTCGGCAGGTGGGATGACGAGCGGTGATCAGGGTCCGGACTGCAGAGGCGAGACGAGCGACGAGCGACCGGCGCGGGAGATGATGGTCTGCTGGCGTTGGTCAGATGCATTATTCATGGCTGCACAGCCCCAGAGCCCTACGCAAGCCGCCGGGAGACGAGAGCTCTGGTTGGTGGCGAGGTGGGGTGACTTGATTGGGGGCACCGAGAAGTTGCGGATGGGATTGCAGTTGTTGCTTTTTTACACTCATTCTTTAGTGAAGGATAATTCGTCTCGTCTAATAGAATTCGCAGCAAATTGTTGCCTGCCAACCTGCGTCTTGCAAGTTGGTTCGCAGATCGGAAGTTTCCCAATCAGGCAAGGCGCTAAATTGATGGCCTAGTGGCAGGGGCAGCCTTGTAGGTACAACACTGACTGGCCGCGCGGCTGCTGTTGCTCTTCTCCGTTCAAGTTATGTGTAATACTGATTGAGTACGTGCAATCCCAGGCAATGGGGCCGGTGGGATATTTCCGTTACCCACAGAGGCCAATTGCTGATGAAATTTCTGGGACATGAGACAGTCCGAAAAGCTGTTGGTCGCCCTGTTGAAGCCAGCTTATCGTCAGAGATCGGAGGTACCTGGATACTTGTAGCTCGGCCGCCCACAGCGCCCCCAGATACGTGACCAACTGTGTCGCGTATTCGCATGACACCAAAGTACCCTGTCGGACTATCACCTACGAATGACTGGCGCCTGACACGTGTTTAGCCTTGGCAGAGGCAAAAAAGGGCCCTTTCTTGTAGGCTCGGGTTGAAACATTGTTGGGGGAAGTTTCCTGCTAGTTACCTCGAGGTACGGCCGCCCACTCAGCCACTGCCACTTGCAAGACCAAGACCCCGCTAGATTGCAGGACACAGCCACCTGTAAAAGACATTTCGTCAGCTGCCGCGACGCTTTTGCAGTGGCTCTAGGCTGACGTTGCTGGCGGAATCTGGGGCATGGGGGTCCATGAAAGTACCTTCCAGTACCCGGGTACCTCGCGCTAAGTACCTTGCCCAGACAGATTAGGTATTTGTTCTCCATTTGAGTTTGGCTGTTCCGCCGCAACGCCCGTTTACCAACATCTCCATGCCTATCCAGCCTATTTCTTCCCCTCTTTGCATCACTGACGCACCTTGCGCTTCTCATTTGGAAACCTTCATATTGTCGCCTCTTTCACCACCCTTTGTCCAACTTTATACCCCCTACCCTGTTTGCTACCCTAGCGCCATCGCTGTGTCCTCGATTCCCGCCCCGTTGCAGCATTGGCCCCCCTGTCCTCATCAACATCCCATCTCCGCCGCCTCGAGGCGTCTCAAACGTCACTTCCCACCAGCCAGCGCGCATCTTGGATTAATCACCTGTATCGAGACACACACTGCCGCCCGTTATGAAGTCGATGAAGAGCCTCAGCATGAACAAGATGCTCGGCGGTATCAGGAGGAAGAGCACACGTAACGCCAACCCAGGATCAATAGTTACCCGGCCGCGCTCAACGCTGACACCATCCGTGATACTAGTATCGGCACCAAGCGCCTCGACAGCTGCAGCCGTGCCGCAGCAAGGCGAAGCCCCCGAGAAGACGGCACATAACAGCGTGGTATGTTGGTCGCCGTGACCTCGGAGCATCACGCCCCCGTCGCTAATGCCGTCACCCGCAGAAAGCGTTTTGCGAGTCGGGATACAATGTCCAGGTACGTCGTCCCTCTATGAACCAGCACAGGGACCTTTTCCCTTTTATTGCGCCTTGTTAACACCGAGTCTTGCTTTAGGGTGACGAAGTCCTATTTCTCCCCCCCATTGTCGACGCCGCCGAATCCTCCCCCGCCGCCGCCACCGAGTGCGCCCGCCTTATCCGCAAGTTCCTGTCCAAGGACTACTTTGGCCGCGCCGCCTGGCAGTACAACGCCATCATGCTTCTCCGCATTCTGACCGAGAACCCGGGCCCCATGTTCACGCGCAATATCGACGCCAAGTTTGTCGATACCTGCAAGGCCCTGCTGCGCGGCACAAAGGACCTTAATGTCCGCCAGATGCTCATCGAGACTCTCGACGACTTTCAGCAGACCAAATCCTACGACGAGAACCTCTCTATCCTGCTACAGATGTGGGACAAAGAGCGCGTAAAAATTCAGGCCGTCTATGGTGTACGCTCCTACACACGCAGTGCTGCCCCCGTTGGAATGCTACTAACATGTTTCTCCTAGAACGCCCCAAGAATGGCGCCGCGCCCGTTTCTCACAAACCCACAAGAGCAACAACAGCCGCCAAACACCAATGGCCAAACCTACTTTTCCCGGCATCACACTAACAATAAGCTGCCCAGCGCCGTCGAGCTCGTTAGTCGGTTGGAGGAAGCGAGAACGTCGGCCAAGCTTCTGGAACAAGTCGTTATGAACACGCCCCCCACAGAGATACTCGACAATGACTTGATAAAGGAATTTGCGGACCGCTGTCTGAGCGCCTCGAGAAGCATTCAAGGATACATGGTCGCCACCAACCCCGGTCCCGACAACGAGACGATGGAGAGCCTCATTGATACAAACGAGCAGCTGCAGACAGCCCTCAACCAGCACCAGCGCTCCGTCCTCAGCGCCCGCAAGCAGCTCGGTCTCAACGTGCGCTCCGAGGAGACAGACTCTGCCGACGGGACACCCACACGCGAGTCCGTCTCGCCCGTCCTCGACTCGCCGGCACTGCCTGTCCGACCCGGCAAGGGCAAGCAGACGGACCCATACCATACCGGCTCCGGTGTGGGCATAGCTTCTGGCTCCGGGTCCGGGTCCGGGTCCTCCTCCAGCAAGGGCAAGCACGCACAGGAAAATGGCACCCACGATGACGAGGACCCCTTTGCCGATCCGCAGCACCCAGACGATATTCCCAACGGTGTGACCCACTTACGGACGCGTGAGGAATTGCCCCATGAGCCATTTCATCCGGGCTTCACCCCTGCTACGGACCCGCCTCCCGGCCACCTCGCCCCCGGCCACGGGTCAGGCTCGGCGGCAGCCAAGGACACGTCAATTGAGGATTTGTACGATGCCGCTGTCTCTACCAGCAAGGGCAAGTCTAGCGCGTAAACGGATCTCCATTGCGGCGCAGCACTAAACGTCGTACTGTGTCTGCATGAAGCGTGTATTTGGAGGAAGTGAAAGTTTCTCGAAAGCACATAGCCTGCAGTACGCCTCAAGCCTTGAGCCGGTCTCTTTTTCTTCTTTTCTTCTTTTCTTTTTGGCTGCATGTTAAGGCCAGTCTATTTAGCGATTTTCCGTCTCGTTCTGATTCGCTTCTGCGTTTCTTGACGACGTCTGTCATATTTTTCACTGTTTAGAAACACAAAAACGGGTCTTTTTTTCTTCTCCTTTTGCTTTTGACCATTGTCATGCTGTTGTCTGATACCATCAATGTCCTTTTGTTTATTAATCTCTGTTTCTCTGCCGATAGCCAAGAACTGCGTGGCTAACTCTCTAGAATTGGAATGTAGCACGCTGACCATTGACATGATTTGTGTTCTGCATCTTTCTTTGTTCTTGTATCTGCCCGTATATGACACTCCATCTCTCTTCTTCCTGTGACCTCTCCGTCTTTGCCGGTCTATGACCCCTCTGTCCAAATGGTGTGGTCTTGGGGTAGAGTCACGACCAGTACCGCTTTCAAACGCCCTTACATCAAAGACTTTTCCTGAAAGAGGCGCTAGATATGGGACTCGCGCCTCCGGTCTGATGCGGATGAGTGTTTGTATTCGAGTTGAAAGTCTACGGGCAACCTCCTCGCAGTCTTTGCTACGGTGAGCATACACCTCCAGAGTGCCTGAAAACGTATATGGAACTAGGTCGACGGATCAATACCACACCTGGATCATGATCCTTGAGATTTGGAAAGAAAAGTTCACGTCAGTATGAGATTACGCCAGGTACATGAAGCATGTCTCGCGGGGACAGTAGTAAAGGCTGGAGTTTACCGCAAGACATGGGCGGGCTTGGCCCCTTGTGATTCTTCCACTACAACTGTCATGTTCACACAGTGGAATACAGATGCAAGGCTCATCGCATTAAGAGCAATCCATCGATTCGCTCTTCTTTCTTGGCTAGATGTATCTAGTCTACAAAAGCTGCCGACTCTGCCGACTTGTGGCGGGACACAAGCGATGAGGTTGACGGCTAGTGCTTGCACCTACATCGAGAACAGCGAAGTCGAAACGAGGGCTCGTCGGGTAGGCCATACTGTTCGATATAGCAGGGAAAATCGATTCCACAGCTCTGATTGCGACAGTTTCGCGTGTCTCCAAGTGTTCTTCGGCATTCGTTAAAGTTTGCCCGTATCCGATCTAACCTTTCCATGACCTCTTCATGTGCAACCTTTTCCAGCAGATACCTACTTTCAGAAGTCGCAATCTTGTCATGGAGACGCTGCATATCCGATCTCAATTCATCCTCCACGGCAACGACTCTTTTGAGAATCTCAGTACCGAATCTGCCGACGAGTGCATCTAGCCCATCAGACTGGAGATGCTGTCTAATGTTTTTGGCGGTTGCCTCGGCCAGCATGGCATGCAACGTGGTGTCTCCGGTTCTGCTCAGCGCCTCCGTTGCTACGTCGAGCAGGAGGGACTTGTTTTTTACGTTTTGCGATGCGTGTCCAAGTTTCTTCTTGCTGAGCTTTGCGAGCGCTTCGATGTCGTAGTAGTCGGCAATCGAGTTCACCAATACGTGCTGCATCAGGTCTTCCTCTGGCGCCGCGTCCTCGTTCGTCTCTTTAGCCTGGTGAGGCTTCGAGTCAATGGAGTCAGTAATCGAGAGCACAAGCATGTGCTGCATCAGGTCGTTCTCTAGCGCCGCGTCAACGCTCGTCTCTTCAGCCTGATGAGGCTGCGGCTTGTAGTCTCCAGTGTAGAGAAACTCAACCATCTTCTCGACGGTATCTGTGCCATATTCCTCAATTACGATTTTCCCCGTTTTGGATTCCTATTCCGGTCAGCCTTTTCCGTTCAAATCAGTCTACAAGGACAGCAGAGACACGCACTTCAAACGGCTCTCGGATCGCGGCAGCAAGAACCTTGGATTGCGTACACACGACTGCTTTGTGTACATTGAACTCTTTGCCGCTGCAGACCAAAGTCAGATCAGAGAATTGACCTGATTCCAGGAGATGGCCGAGATTGGGCCATGGAGTTGAATCAGCCATGACTGTTGAGGTTTTATCCGGAGTTGTAGTTTCTCTATCAAGAATCTCAACCAGAAGCCAGAAGGCGAGTGTGATTATTTATGTGCGGGATGGTGCGTGGAAGCAGGATGATTTTCACAGCCCCCAGTACTCTAAACGCAGCATTCACTTTTGTTTCACTTATTTGTTTGTTTGCACTGTCGGATCATAGCCGGCTTGAACTTCTAGTACAGCAGCAGGTCTTCTCTATACACAAGATCGAGTGTCTAAATTTCAATTTCCAAGGCCTTATACGTTGATAGGTAGAAGTTATCACCAGTCAGCATCTCTCCCAACCAAAAGCACCAGGGCCAGCTCTCCCCCGGTCGATTCCGCCGACGCTCGGACTACTCTCCGGCTTTACCACTTTCCCCTTTTAGCCCACGATTGCATCGCCATCGATCCATCCATTTATCATGCACAACATCGCCCCCTCCCACGGCCTTGCCCACCGCCGCCCGGCAAGAGCCGAGACTGTCACAAGCGACCAAAACCTTGCCGCCACACAATGCAACCCCAAACGGAGTTGACAATGGACACAAAGAGCTGAAAAAAAGGGGGGGGGGGGAATAAGGGCATTAAGAAAGGATCAGTGCGTACGTGGGAAACTAGTTCATGTTGAGCTCGTGTGCCCGAGCCAGGTTACAACGGGAGTAGATCCGGACTTCGCATGAGCGGAGGTGCGATGTCCGGGCACACGGTAAAGGCCATTCACTCATTGTTTCACGGCCGAGCTGCGCAGGCTGTCAGGACGTACAGAACGGCTCATATAAATCTCCAACGACATGGTTTGACAAGTCATTTTTGTATGACAGGTCAGCAGCCACCAAAAGTTGCTCGGTGCTGTTCAAAGCGCACCGTTGGTAGAGCACGGTAGGGTGTACAACTCTTATATACATACACTCGTCGGCATCAAGCCACGGCAGATTCACAACAAGGTTTCAGACTTGCCGTGAAAAATGTCAACTAAAGCGGTATCCCAGGTACTTGAAACGACCAATCAACTTTTGAAATGCCGTAGATTCAAAAGTGACACTTTGTCACGGACGTCGTAAATCGACCTCTCACGAGGCTCTGCTCACCTGTCTGTCTGCACGGGCTTTTTGTTCGCCGACAGGGTGTTATTTTATTTTATTTTATTTCTATTTTTTATTTTTATTTTCGTCACACCTTTTTTCTACATGGACGATTTCTTGTTTGACTTTTATCTAGTTTCATTCTCTTTCGGTAGCTTGGAGTCGTTTCGTGCATTGTTTCAAATGTCGTCATCATGAATTCTGACAGCGCCGGCTCCCTTCTTTACCGACAATAAAGACCGCTAAAGATGTCAGAAATCTTCGAAACACCCCGGTTCGTTGATAACCGAAACAAGCCATATAACCGCCTTATAGCTCTCCCACGCAGACACAAGTTGACTCGACATTGCGCGTCAGTGTCAGACCAGATCTACTCGTCTTGGCCTGTCGCCGCTTACACCGTCTCCCCATTTCCTCAAATATTCTTTCTTTCTTTCTTTCGTACTTGTATCTTTCACCGATATGGTGTCATCGTAGCCCGTCTCCATTGATTAGCAGATGCGGCCGGCATAGTCCGGGAAAATAAGTGCCCACGTTCCCAATGCAGCAACCATTCACATTCCAGTCTCACCACCACCAACCACACACACCCTCCCCTTTGGCCTATTTTCTCCCCGCTTAACCATTTTCGTCTTTTTACTTTTTCCCTGTCCCTTACTCGTGGGAGGAAGGGCGGGCCAAATCCACATGCGTCGTGCCATGCCTCGCTCCGACAGCGCGGCTCTCCCGTCCGTCGCTACTTCTCTACCACCACCACCACCACCACCACGGACCACACACACACACACACAAGGACCTTGACCGAACAAAGTCTTGCCACTATTCCCCAAATTCAGCCAGGTCACGATACTCTCCTTGGACCCCGATTCTCTCACTGCACACACGCCCTCTCTTTCTCTTTCCGTTGATTCAAAGGGCTTTACAGTTGTTGAAACTCCGCCCCCCCTCCCTCTCCTTCTGATCGTTTGCCCCAAAGAAAGTTGCCACTTTGCAAAAAAGTACAACATGGCGTCAAACTTTTCTGCCGTTTCGGCGGCCGGCGACAGCGTCCCGGCTGACTGGCTGTCCCCCCCCCCCTTCTCGCGCAGCCCGAAGTAACCAAAAAGCTCCAGTTCTTCCCACGAGGAAGGGGAACGGGCGACCCTCACCTCGGTGACGTGCCGCTCCTTAGAAGCATTTCCCGTGACCGTGCCCGCCCAGTGCGGTGACGCTGACGGGGGACCTATTTTTTTTTCTCTTTTGGTGCGCCGTGTGGGAATAGGTGTGCGTGTAATATCACTGCATCCGTCGTGCGTTGGGACGTTGGACGCATCTCAGAAACCATTACCTGCCTGTGTATCGTTGCATCTCAGCGGCTGTAAGACGAAAATGCGGAGCCTTGTCGTGCCATGACTTTGATATATTGGTCCATGCCAAGTGACATGGCGAGAAAAATTGTTTGCATTGTTCATTGTTCGCTTTGTAGCGGCAACGGGGTTTGTTGGCCATTCGGCGTGTAAGCGGCTTGTCTCAGATATTCATGTACTACTTGGGCAGACCCGACAGCAAGGACACAGCCGCTTGGTCAAACGGGCTGACATCTCTTTTTGCTTGTACCTTTTCTCCCATTGCATTTCTCAACACTACTGCGTGCGCGCGCAGCTCAACCACAAGATGATCGGATAGCGCGCCACAACGCAGCTCCAGCCCTCACGCTCTCCCAATAATCTGGCGTCTTTTCCCCAGACGTTTGTCCATGTGGCGGTCTGACCTGTCAAATACTGCCATGAAACAAGTAACAAAGAAGAATCGAAAGCGCCACCGCCACTCCTACACACACACACACACACACACACACCTTGATATAAGAAACACTGGTGTCTCTGTATTCGCCATCACATGATGACTTGCTGTTTCACGTTAATCCAGTAACCAACATTCGTAGTTCTCCTTTCGATGTGCCTACTGAGCCATGCCATTTCTGTCGTTTCTTGCTGCACTGACAAACAGTCAGTTGAAGCCCAGTTCGTGAGTCTCGATCCTGCCGGAAATGTCTCAGCCTTGCCTGCGTCCGTGACCACTTCACCATCCCTTCACCATGTTTCTTCCTGGCTTTACCCTTTCTTTCGATTTGTCACACCATCCAGCTCGGTCGTTCGGCTTGTGCCGCGAACCTTGTTACTGCCAGGGCACGTTGCTTCTACGGCGGCACCGAGCAGAGCCGTCCAAGTACTTAATATTTCTCTTCCAAATTCTCCGTCTTTATACTTCTCTGGCGTGACCTAGCCTCCCCCCCCCCCCCCCCAATGTCGATGCGCGATTCACACGGTCGGCACTAATGCACCACCGTTACCTCTCACATTTCTTCCCCCAAATCGCCAGTGACCAGTTGGCCGACAAGTTCCATCCAGCGTACTCTCTTCTCGTCTTTCTTCCTCCATTCCTTCTCACACCCCCTCCCCCACAATATGGGCTCCAGTTCACCTTGGTTTTAGCTGCAAACTCTGCCGCCTCTACAACCAAAGTTGAGTTCCATCTCAGCTGACCCAGTTCCTCCTCCTCCTCCTCGTTTGCTCACTCGCTCTCGTACTGTGCAACACGCATTTGGGGGCCAACTTGAAAAAATAAAAACGAAAATCCTTGCCCACTTTCCATCAAGATTCCCCAAGTTCAAACTTGACAATATTTCCACTACTTCTTTTTTTTTTATTGTGCGTTTCTACTTGCTTCTTCTGTGGAGCTTTTCCTTTGGCCGTGTGTGCCCACCATGAGGTGATGATGGCTTATCCAACTCAAAAACTGCAAAGACATCTATCCTAATCCGGCCAAAAAAAAAAACCAACCAACATCAAGTACTCGCAACACAACGCCATCTTCTTTCCGCTGTAGCCGTTTCTTGGCCCCTAAAAATCAAAACTTGGAGTCAAGTACCATGACAAATGTTACTCTGCGCGCGTATCCATGAAAACAGGCGCGGGCTCTCGCATCAACAGAGCCGAGACCCAACAATCGTTACCCCAGTGTCGATGCCCGCCTATACCCAACTAGAGAGGTGCAAACTGCACAAAGATTTGCGTCCTTAATTGTCTCTTCTCTATTGTATCCTCTTTTCTCCTCTTTTCCGACTTATTGACCTGTTTCTGTTCGTATGCGAGCTGCCTCACCATTACTTGCCAAGCCCACTTCCTCAACGGCCCCTCTCTGGCTGTTTCCGGTCACCCTCTGCAAACTTGCCAATATACTCGTAGCCCTTTGCAGAAAGAATCCCTGTCCTCTCCTTCAATCGCAAGAGATATAGCTCCCCTCTAACCCACAAGGTAGTCAGCTACCCAGTCTGACCGGCCGGTTTTGGTTCAGAGCTGGTGCCATTCCCCGAAACCAACCCGGCTTCCTCACCAAGCCAGCCCTGACAAGTATTAGCATCGTATCCTCAGAGTTGCGGGTTTATACGCTGCCCGAGCCTCCCGTCTTTCCCTGCGACCCAGTGTTTCCCTCCTTACGCCTGGCTCACCATTGTTCGGGGGGCTTCGTCCGAATCACCCTAATGTAGGTACCCCCCGCCAATCCTCGCACACCGGCGCCGTGCCCACAAGCCGTCGAGGAAGGGCCGCTATGCAGCCGGCGGCCCTTACTGCCCGCTAGGAGAAAAGTATAACCTACTTGTCGTCGAGTGCTGTCCCGTCCTATCGGTAGACTGGCTCGCATGTTTCCCAACAGCCCTCCGTTTCCCC
>JAPFSE010000193.1:0-19480 GCA_030777785.1 Beauveria caledonica | reverse complement strand
GGGCAGGCCGCCGGGCGCACGTCGCCAGTCCCGGGGTCGCGCCGCCGCCGCCCCGGAAACAGCACCACGCGTCCGTGGGTGCGCGCCCTCTGGACAGCAGCGTCCGGTACGAGGCGCTGGGGTACATGGGCGCGACGAGCTTCTCGACCGATCTGGAGGAAGCGCAGCGCCGCCTCATGTCTATGCCCGGCGCCGCCGAGGGCCACGCCAATCCGACGCAGCAGCCGCGAGACGCGCCCTCGTTTTCGCTGCGTGATTTTGACCCGCCAGTCGCAGCCATCAATGTGATTCGCAATATCCCTGACCGCGCGTCCAGCTACTATCTGTTTGAGACGTATCGCAACATTCACGACGCTTGGTGCCGGCTTGCCGCAAGGTGGTTGCTGGATTCGCTATGGGATACATTTGGTGGCGTTCTAGAAGGAGACAGAAGTGACCAGTCGCTCTCTGTCATGGCGAAAAAGCTCTGTCTGAATACTGCATCAGTCCTACGAGAGGACCACACGGATCCAAGGGAGTGGTTCAAGGAGTTTTCTGGCCAGAATATGCGATGGGAGTGCATCGGTATTCTCTTTGCTTATTGGAGTTCCGGGCTACTTAGTCTGCCGCGAGAGACGTTCAAAGGCAGCTGCAAAGTGCTCAACGACATGGACAGAAGGACCGCCCTTGACTTTTACAAGGATTTGGTCGCGGATTGTGCCAATCTTTGCTGGAATGCTGGCAACGGAAACACACTTCTCTGTTTCCTTCTATTCGAGAGGAGCCTATTGCAATCCAACATCAGCGGCGATGGCGGTACGTAGTCTTTTCATAACCCGTGCACGACCACAAAGCAAGATGCTAACTCTTATTTTCAAGACCTCCGCCACTTTCGGCTACACGGAGATCTCATCGCATTAACTACCTACCTGGGCCTGCACACGTCCAGCGCCGCGTTTGGCGATCGCTCGGTATGCGTGCAAATCAGGCGGCGGCTCTTTGCCGGCATCTTCAACATTGACAAGCTCATCGCCATCTTCACCGGCCGTCCACCGCTGCTCACCCGACGATTCATCTCCGAATTAGAGCCGCTCGACATTTCCGACGAAGAGCTGCTGCAGGTACCGCCCAGCCCCGGCGCGGCATACGCCGGGATCGACAGCGCGGGATGGAGCCTGGGCAGCAAGATTCTTCCCGTCTCGCCGCTGCGGGCCCGCACCATGATGGCCTACACGCGCGACTCGATCCTGGAGATTGCGCTCCGGAACAACAAGCTCATGGCCTGCGAGGATGCGCTGCTGGAGCTCAAGCAGCATGCCACCAGCATGTACGACGGCTTCCCCCTGATCCTCAAGTACGCGGCCGACGACTTGCAGAACCCGGCGCTGGACCACGTCCAGATCTACACGCGCCTGCACATCACGCTCGAGCACCTGCACAACGTCTTCTTCATCGAGCGCCTGCTCTCCAAGCTGCGAGAGGGCGTGACGGCCGAGCTCGTGCGCATCAGCCTCGAAATCATTGAGCTGTCGCTGATTCCGTTTACGAACCGTCAGCTGACGACGGGCGTCATGTGCGACATTGACTGGCTGCTCATGGCGTACGGGTCCCCGGCCGGCGGCGTCCTATGCATGGAGCTGCTCCGGCCCGCCGCCGCGTCGTCCGGCGCCGCCGGCGTCAAGAAATCGACCATGATTCGGTCGCTGAGCATGCTGGTCGGGTGTCTCCACGCCGTGCCGTCCGACGCGCCCAACTATGGCGTCAGCGCGACGCTCAAGAAGATTATCGAGCAGGTGCTGGACCGCGTGCTGGACCCGCCGGCGGAGACGACGGGCCAGGAGTTTTCCGTGCAGGGCTGGGAGACTGATTTTCTCGTTGACGCTGCGGATCTTTTCACCTCGGATCTGCTGGATACGTTTGACTGGTTTCGACCATAGATGACTTCGAATCAGACACCATGGGCCGGGACAACACACTGCGCTGCAAATAGAGTTTAGACATGGGATACTGCGAACTCTTACATATTTTGACTAATAGAAAACTCCTAATAGAAATTCATCTCTGGCCTTTAAAAAAAGGCCAGGAGAATCCTTATAAGACGACGTATAAGCCCGTGATGCTCAGCCATGATGTTGCCCCACCTCCCACCTCGACTACCTCGCCACAAACAGGTGCGCATGTTCAAGCATCACCTACACATGCCACGCAACGACTCTCCGCACCTGCTCCTAATCTCTTCATAGACCTTTATATACAATAAAAAGCGCACCGGCATGGTCAACGACGTCGACAAGAGCTTGCTAGATCGTCTACAGGCACTGCGGGGAGGCCCAGCCGGCGGTCAACCATCGCAAGCGCCTCAGTGAGTGCTGGCAGCAATGGGCCGCATTGAACCACAAAGATGACATTGACTGACAGTACCGCTAAAGGAAAATCAAAGTAGATGTTATTGAGAGGGCCAGGACACCGTCCAGAGAGGATGCGCTGACGGCGCGGCTCAGGTCCCTGCGCGAAGGCTCAGCGACGCCCGAGCCGGAGCAGCAACGCGCATCACCAAATCCTGCTGCTACTGCTACTCAGCCAGCACCACCCACCGCCTCGGAAAAGCAGGTTTCCACCATACCACCAGCTGCAGCATCCAACAAAAAGGACCAAGAGGAGGAGATAATCGAGCATGTATTCGAAACCGATGACGACACTCTGCAAGAGCTCTTGGCCGACGTCACGCCAGACGAGGACCCGGGCGGCGCCTCGAGCGCGCATGAACCCAGCGACGAGCAGGTCCGGGCGCTTCTGGAAAAGCTCGCCGACGACATCCCCAAAGACTTGTCCGACCCGCAGCCCACGCACGACCATGCGCTGGACTCGGACGATGACGGCTCGGACAGCGAGGCCATGAAGCGCCAGGTCGCGGATGTCGTGGAGCGATATCAAGACGAGGCAGAGACAGAGGAGAAGGAGACGCGGAGCAATCATCAGGCATCGGAAGACGACGACTTTCAAGATCCTCACGATGAAGCGACGCACGACGCCGACCTGCCGTCCGTTCCTTCGGACCTGCAGGACCATCTCCCGTCGCCCTCCTCTGCGCGGAGCGAGAACAAGCCCGGCCTCGACGACATCACTGCACGATTAGCCGCGCTCCGTGCTCCGAGCCACAACACCGACGGCGGCGGCGACGTTGATGACGGCTCGGACTCGTTGAGCTTGCCGTCGGTGCCGACGTCGCGCCCGTCCGTCCAGCCCGTGTCGCGGCTACAAACGCGGACGGGGTACACCGACGATGACGTGGACAGCTGGTGCACCGTGTGCTTGGAGGACGCCACGCTGCGGTGCCTGGGCTGCGACGACGACGTGTACTGCGCGCGGTGCTGGCATGAGATGCACGTCGGCCCGGCGTCGGCGTTTGATGACCGCAGCCACCGCGCCGTGCAGTTTACAAGGGATAGAAAGAAGAAAGAGACGCCGAGAAAGGTGGCACTTGGGGCATAGCATGTACAAAGCAGCAGCATCACGCTAAACTAGACAGAGCGTCTTTATTCTTGAGTCTCGTAAATACCTGTACCAATATGCTCAGTCGTTCATCATTATCACGTCCAGCTCGACACCTGTGGTCGTCTACACCTGTGTATTTACTGAAATTTCAAAACGCCCTTGAGAATCCACTGTGACGTGATTAGCAAAACATATCTCATTAGATTTTGCAGTCGCTGTGCAGCTCAAGCTTACAATTTGGCCGTTGCCAACCTCAATCGCCACCTTGTCCACCTCAATCTTATCCGGCATCACCACGCGCGTCCCATTCTCGCTCTCCTCCCACCAAACCTCCCTACCTGCCATTGTTTTTGCCTTTTCACCCGCCTCCCACGGGCTCTTTGTCACGAGATGGGCCTCGACGAAGCGGCCGAGGTTGGCGTCGGCCCTGGCCTTGCCATCATCACCTTCATACGCGTTGGCGCCCAGCTCGCCCAGCTCGTGCTCGTCCTCCCAGGGCTTTCGGGACAGGGCGTCGACGGCCGAGTTGAGGGGCGCAAGGACCGTCGTCTTGTCGGCGTCGCTGCTGAGGCGCGCCTCGCTCGCCTCGTGCTGCCGCGCAAACGACGAGAAGCTGCCGATGGCGCGCTGGGAGCCGAGCGTGTCGCTGAGGCGCACGGCGAGCTGCACAGGGTGGTCGTTGGCGGTGGTGATGCCGGGCATGGTGGCGAGATGGTTTGGCGGGCTGTTTCGTCGGCGAGTGGTCACGTCGTGGTTGGATCGGGGGCTGCTTCGCAGGGCGGCAACGGTGGGCAACAGTATGAGACAGCTGGATAGCGCAATAACGGAGCGGCGCATCACCGACTTTCACTGAGATGCTTCACTGAGATTGAGCAGAGGAGATTATGAAATTCGAACACGAGCATTGACGAATGTCAAATGTATTGAAGGATATGATGGCTAATCTCGGAGCAGGAGCATCTGGTGGTGTCGCCGCAAGGACGAACGACGTCACTGGCGACGAATGGGGCAAGGGCCGCCGAGACTTCCCCGCGCGAGCATGGCTTGTGGGCTGGCCCGGTTATCTGTCTTGGATCATGGCCAAGTCAAGAGGCGTTCACTCGGTCAGCGGTGTCAAACGGTATCAATGAGCATCTGTAAGGTTGAGTAGCATAATATTCTAGATGGTATAGAAAAAAAGGGTATCGGTAAGCCGGCGACGGTCAAGCGTATTGCACATTCTTGACTTGTGTGGCGGGCGGGTTCGGGGTTTTCGCATGTAAGATGAGAAGCCGAGCCACATGCTAACTAGGTACCAAGGTACCTACCCGAACCGCTACAGGTACAGGGACCACCGCCCGCTGCAACACCAAAAGATCATGAATGTTCGATGCGCATTATAGGGGACGCTGCGTATATATGCACCCACGGCGGCTGGGGTCTCCATGGAAATCTCAATAACAATGCCACCTCGGGAATTCAACTCCAGACTTTCAGTCGGCAACAGTAGTCGCAAATCGGCATCTCCAAAAGTTATTTCGGGCTAGTTACCCCAAAGGCTGCGAAGACTTTCACGTGCGAAAGTGGTGCTCGCCAATCATGCTAAAGGTATTTGTTAGACCATGCAGTTCGCCACTGAAACCCGTAAGAAATATCAGTCATCTGACGGTGACTAGTCACAGAAATGGTCAAGGGTGTTTCTCCTCCAGGGCGCCCCCAGAGTGTGGTTGTGGGGAACCTTCATGTCTCCGTGGGGCAACATTTGGAGGAATTCACATGCAAATTGCGTCCATCACCAGACTATTTGGCATCGTTTTTGGGGGTAGTGTTAGTCCCTACAGGCGTAGTTACTGCATGTGGAAATTGGCAGCTTCGATATGGTTAACGAAAAGGCGATTTACTCGAGGCCTGGGGATTGCTTCGTTTGCACTTTGTGAAGAGTGCTGTAAGGTGGTTGTAGCTGCTGTTGTGGACGAAAGAGAAAGGCCGAGGCTCCGTTGTCGCCGACAAGTGTCCACAAATGCTTCGTGCGAGAACCTCGAACATGCGCAGTGTCCGAGTATCCATCCTCTTGTCGATGTTCACGAACCTCCAAAACCATCAGAAGTGCTTCCTGGATCGGCCCGTTGTCTCGCACAAGTCCCCTTACCCCAGGGAGGTGCGAATGGGACGGCGAGGCGTTGCGCATCGAGTACCTAGTCTCATTTTGCGGCAGCTGTCCCGTATCAACACATAACTGCGACAGCGGACGCACGACGTAGTTGAATTAGTGAGATGGACTGGCCTGACGCTATGCTGAGAGTAGCAAGCGCTCCGGTGGCAAGGTCCGAAAAGTAACAGTATATTCACGGTGCTTGGGCCCTTGCGTGGCGGACGAGGCTAGGATGGAAGTAAGCGCCGGCTACTCGGTCGGGGCATGTGGGTGCAACGGAAGGCGAGTACAGCAGTATTGGTGCCAAGATGAACATGAAGGAGAGGATATTCTATTGTTGGTGGTGGTGGCGGTGGCGGTTGTGAAGATGATATGGACAAAAATGTCTTGATCTCATTCCGTTTGTCACTTTATTACTACATCAAAAGACTCGACGCCAAAGACAGAACCACGATTGACTGAAAGCGCTGGTGGCAGCCGGAATCTGGCAGCTGGCAACTGGTAGCAAACAGCCGTGGTGGGGCGCTACAGGTGCTGGCAGCTGGTAGAGCGAACAAATGCTGGTGCTCGTGGCAACTGGGGGCGCTCAGCACCTGTTTCTGCAATTATAGCGGGTAGCAGGGCCCCTCCCAGTCGGCCCCCAGTGACGAATGGTCCCCAGTCAAATGCTCGCTGGCCTGTTCCCCCCAAATCCAAATTGACCTCGGCTGTCCCATCGTCCTCGGCGTCCTGGCTCCACCATTCCTCTCATGGCCTCATAAACTCCCAAGTCCGAAAGCCATTTTAACCTTTGTACTTCTCCTCATTCATCCATCTTCTCTCCATCTTCTTTCATCCCTCAATCCTCTCCAACCTCATCCGTCTGCGCAGGCTTCATCTACTCTCCTGCCTGCCTTCCTCCCTCTCGCGCTTCTCTTCACTCCCTCTACCCCCTCACATTCATACACACAGCACAATGGCTCCCAGAGTAATTGTCGTCGGTGGTGGTCGTAAGTAGCTTATTGTCTTGATTCGCCATTCGCATTGCAGCTTCTGCATTTGCGCGTCCTTGGCCGCTGCGGGCTTCGCGCCTGCCCGTCGCCTGCAAATCATCTGTCGCAAATCGCATTGCTAACGCCAAGCTTCCCAGTGTCTGGCTTGAGTGCCGCCCACACCATCTACCTCGCTGGTGGCAACGTCGTCGTCCTCGACAAGCAGGGTGAGTAAATTTGAACTCTTTAGCGCCTTGTTGATACCCTAACCGCTCTCAACAATAGGCTTCTTTGGTGGTAACTCGACCAAGGCCACCTCTGGTATCAACGGTGCCCTGACCCGCACCCAGGTGGACCACGGTATCGGTGACAGCGTCAAGCAGTTCTACGACGATACCCTCAAGTCTGCCCGTGACAAGGCTCGTCCTGACCTTATCAAGGTCCTTACCTACAAGTCCGCTGCCGCCGTTGAGTGGCTCCAGGATGTCTTCAACCTCGACCTTACCCTCGTCTCCCGTCTCGGGTAAGTTAGCATTTGATTGCGGGCCGCCCTGGCAGTCCCGGATTTCCCAATGGCAAACCGCTAATTTACCTGCGCAGTGGTCACTCTCAGCCCCGAACCCACCGTGGCCACGATGCCAAGTTCCCCGGTATGGCTATTACATACGCCCTGATGCAGCGCCTCGAGGATCTCGCCGAGACCGAGCCGCACCGTGTCCAGATCATCAAGAAGGCCCGCGTCACTGGTCTCACCAAGGAGGGCAACTCCATCCTCGGTGTCTCCTATGAGTCCGACGGCCAGACCCAGACTCTCCAGGGTCCCGTCGTCCTCGCCACCGGTGGTTACGCCGCCGATTTTGGCGACGGCTCTCTGCTCAAGAAGCATCGTCCCGATACCTATGGCCTTGCCACCACCAACGGCACCCACGCCACTGGCGACGGCCAGAAGATGGTTATGGAGATTGGCGGCAACGCCATTGACATGGACAAGGTCCAGGTTCACCCTACTGGTCTCGTCGACCCCAAGGACCCCGGCTCCAAGTGGAAGTTCCTTGCTGCCGAGGCTCTCCGTGGTGAGGGTGGTCTTCTCCTCAACGCTGATGGTGACCGCTTCTGCGACGAGCTCGGACACCGTGATTATGTCTCCGGTATGATGTGGAAGGAGAAGGACAAGGGCAAGTTCCCTATTCGCCTCGTCCTCAACTCCAAGGCTTCCACCGTTCTTGACTTCCACACCCGCCACTACTCTGGCCGTGGTCTCATGAAGAAGATATCCGGCGAGGAGCTTGCCAAGGAGATTGGTTGCACTCCCGACCACCTCCAGAGCACCTTCAAGACCTACAACGCTATTGCTGATGGCAAGGAAAAGGACCCCTGGGGTAAGAAGTTCTTCCACAACCTGCCCCTTGATATCAACGACACCTTCCACGTTGCTGTCATGGAGCCCGTTCTCCACTTCACCATGGGTGGTATCGAGATCAACGACAAGGCTCAGGTTCTCAACCAGGACAAGAAGCCCTTCGATGGTCTGTTCGCCTGTGGTGAGCTGGCTGGTGGTGTTCACGGTGCCAACCGTCTTGGTGGCTCTTCTCTCCTTGGCTGTGTCGTCTACGGCCGTGTTGCTGGTGACACTGCCAGCAACTACCTCTTCCAGAAGGCCCTCAGTGGCACCGGCTCTGGTGCCGCCCGTATCGGCCAGATTTCTCTGCACCTCGACCCCTCTGCTCCCGGTAGACTGACCGTTGAGTGGGCCAACGGTGGCGCCGCTGCTGGCGGCTCTGCCCCAGCTCAGATTGCCGACGCACCCTCTGCTGGCGACAGCGCCGCCGCCGCTGGTCCCACTCCCGCCGGTGCCACAAAGGTTGAGGCCAAGCCCTTTGCCATTCCCGAGAAGGAGTACAGCATGGAGGAGGTTGCCAAGCACAACACCAAGGAGGACCTCTGGGTCGTTGTCAAGGGTGTCGTCATGGATCTCTCCAACTGGCTCGACGACCACCCTGGCGGCCCCCAGGCCATCATGAACTTCATGGGCCGCGACGCCACCGAGGAGTTCGAGATGCTGCACGACGACGAGGTCATTCCCAAGTATGCCCCTAACCAGGTCATCGGCCGTGTCAAGGGCCAGGAGCCCAGCCTTGAGCTGTAAACGGCTGTTTTCATACACCCCAAAAATAAAAGAAAACGGTCGTATAGTATTATGTCACGGATTGATGGGATATAGATTTCGATGCGGATTAAAAGAATTCCCCACACATGTATTCGCCCAAACGGAGATGACTTGAGGGGCAATTTGGCGCTTGGGACTTGTTTGGTCATTTTACCTTGACGTTTGTGTATTTTGGATTATTCCCTATGTATCTTCGACGTTGTACAGATAGCAATGCATGCATATGAAAGAACCCGAAAAGAATTGGTCCAGATCTCTGTAAACATTATTGTCATGAGTCACAGCTGTGAAGACGGACATGTATGCGCGTGTACACACATCTTCGAGGTCCGACTGCCACAGTTCAACAGCCATCATCACGCACAAGATTCGCATCTCCCGACCTCATGCTCCTATGCCAACAACTGCAAGGTTTCTCTGTTTCTTCTTGCTGAAGTGCTCCTTTCCCCGCATACAAGCTGTAGTGAGCAGGGAAATATGTTCCTCTCCGTCGAGCGACAGTTGTTTCCCGCCTTGTTGGAAGAGTAGGCGTGAGCTGCTAGGCATCGATACAGGGAACTGCCCTGCCAAGCAATGTTCTCGAGGCTTTAACAAATGCACTACTCAGGCATGTAAGATGGGTTGTTGCTAGTTTGGCGGACAAAGCACCAAAGAGCAGCAGCGGCTTACATGCCCAACGAGGAGGGCATGACACACAGAAGTCGTTTCTTGGCCGATGGTGGATTTAGGAGCAGTCAGCCCTTTCGAAGTTTCCAACATCGTTCACTTGCAACTGAATCGCAAGATTTTAGACTAGTGATGCTCAAAGACTCCGCTTTGTGAAGAAATTCGCGTATGGGAACCCGGTTTGGCTCATCGTATCTCGCTCAGTTCACACAGGAATCCGCTAGAAGGGGCGAAATTCATCCGCTTTCGAAACAGGCTAGCATCAATGGCAAAAGTTTGTCGAGAACGCACAGTATAGGCAATAGTAAACCAGCGTACTTCAGAAATATGTTCTACGAAGTACTAGGAAGTCATATCAACAGTGGGTGCCTGTAAAAGGTATGATCACACAAAGAGAGCTTTACACATCATTCTCAGCTCGACGTCGGAAATAAGGTAGCCAGGCTAAAGGCGACGGATGAATCGCCAGACAAAGCCGGCATACATCATGTGTGCCTCCTCGAGGCTCCGCCACTTACTAACAGGGTTCGCGCTCCTCGACGCCTCAGAGAGCCACTTTCGCCGCAGGTCTTGTCCTACAAGCACCGGCAAATTGGAAGAATCGGGTCCAGCAAAGGAGCACATGGTCAAGGTCCACGGAGCACAAGCACCGTGTGGCGCTGTGGCTTCATCATACGGTCGCACTATGGCCCAAGGTTCGCTCTACGTGATGCATGTCGGTAAAATTCCAAAGTAGGTAGTGTGCAGGAGAGGCTGATAATCCCAACTTGCTCCAGGCCGTGTGTCGTAGTATGGGAGCACTATCACTCACGGGGGGTTGGAAGTCATGTCGTCAGTTTATGGTTCTGAACAAGTGAAGATGTTTATCTATCACAAATATCCTGGATGACAGCTAACGATATATGCCTGGCCCATTCCATCATGGAACTAGCAAAGGAGGGAAAAGGGGGTACACAGAATGCGAAGAAACGAAAAGGAAGTGTGGGAAAGGGGTCTGGTGTAGCGGCCCGAGAACAGGGCAGCGTGCTATTTGCGTTTGGGCAGATGTGTGCCTGGCTGGAATGCTGCGTGTTGAGTGGTCGCCAGGTTGAAGACAATTGAGAGAAACTGGCGCCAACGAACCGAGGGCGGGTAGTCCTGTCTGACAAGACACCATGGCCAGCTGAGAAAAGCATGGACGCATTCCAGTGCTGTTGCGCCTTTTTGTTTCGACCAATATCTTACTAACTTAGATTCTGAGTTGACAATTCGCTTAGATCCAGTGTCAGCGTCTGCTGTGACGACTTGGCCAGCATTGGGAAAGCAAGCCGTTGCTTTTACAGCAAGCTCGTAAAAGGGTGGAGGAACTGGACGGCGATTGAGCTGTGACGGCGCTAGGGAAGCTTGCAGCAAATGATTTCAAACCCGCTAACCCGTCGGGGGCTTGGCTTGCGGGAGACGAGGCGTCGTGGTGCTGCCATAATTCGCTGGCTGATGCGGGCTAGCACGAGACCCTCCGCCACAAAGAATCAGAAGCAACAAGTCGACGTGGTCAGCTTCCGCACGAAGACTGGCATTTTTGGTTGCTGGCAAGAAGTACTGGTGAGTATTGGCTGTGACACAAGGAACTGCGGGCAAAGTGAGACGGGCGGCATGGATTGGTGTTGAAACAGTGATCCGAGTCGAGCAGGCTACTTAGTATGTCCCCCGTAAAGAGAGGAGCGGGCTGGTTGCCGGTGGGTTGTTCGCAGAGGGAATCAGGAAGTCAGGTGGCTGATAAGACGCATGGCTGGTAGGCTTGGCTGGGCAGCATGCATCAACAGTGGTGCCAGTACTCCGTAATGTTGTGAGAGTTCTGTGGTTGAGTGAGGCTCAGCTGCAACAGCAGACTATGATGATGAATCCACCCAAGGCCATCCTATTTCTGCGCCTCGCGAGGAGTAATTATCGTATCGTACCGAGTGGTGTGGGTTACAGACGAACGATCGATCTCTGTATGTTGGCATAAGTAGGCAGATGGTTGCCATCTGGATTAGCGACCAAATGTCACGACATGGCAAACGGAAGCGGTTGGGAGGGTGTTGGGCGAAAGAGCGAGCATGATGGGGGCAAGTGGGGAAGAGGAGCAGCGAAGGGCCAGTTAGTCCGTGGCGGTCACACTAAAATAATACCAGTACCTACCTTACCTACCTAGGTACGGATATGCGCTCTGAATACCAGTAATACCTAGCGACTTCTACGGCGGTGAGCGGGTATGGACTGGTCAGTGCAGTTGACGGGAGTATGGGAGTCGGGAAGGTGCATGAACGACGGGAGCGCCTTTTGCTTCAAAGGTTTGTTAGCTAGATGAGAGATCAAGTAACGTACTCGTTAACTCGCTAGCCGCAAAGCCGACTTGTTGAAGAGTCAATTACAATTGGAAGTGTTGCAAGTCTGGGGAAGCGGGGGCAGAATAGACTGCTTCCAGGCAAAAGTAAGGTGCTGGCCAAGGGAAGTGGGGCGCTGCCACAAGCAGGTGCCAGACCCCTGTAGTGGCTGCTGAACAAGGCAAGCCTGCTGCAAGTAACTGTCCAACGCTTAGGCCGCTTGATGCAAGTGCTCAATACTTGACCAAGGCCCCGCCTCATCCGTGGCTGACGCATCATTCAGCCAATCCTTATACTTATTCGCCAAATAATGCCCAATCAAATTTCGCCGTCACTTTTCTGACCCTGGCCCATTTCAGCCACTCCTTTGGTAGCCTGTACTTCCATTTTGGCTGGCTTTCTGCTCACTGGGACAGTAAAGAAGTCCTGGTGAACCTTTCCTGTGATGACTGAGGAAAAATTACCAAAACTCTTGCCTAATCCGTCCGAGACTTCCAAGACTCCAGAGACGACTTCTGGTTCGCCAAGCGTCAGCCAGCCCGCTCCCTTTTCTTTGTGGGTGGCCTCGGAGCCCTGTCATTCAGATTCCACCAGACCATTTCAGGCCTGGCCTTGCCTGGTCACCTCCCAGGCAGCGCGCCGCCCAGCAGACCCCTCCAGACCACCCCTGCCCGCTAAACGTTCTCGCTGTAATGGCATCCACTCCCTCGTCTCGTCCTTTTCTTCACAACTCTCTCTCCTTCTCACCATCTTCACTCCACATTTAACTTGCCATCCTCACCCAACGCTTCCAAATCCCACCTCTGCTTGCCCACCCGACCATTCTCTCCTCGAACCGTTCGCCCTTCCATCGACATTGTTTGCCGCATAGCTGCTCAATAGCGCATTTTTTTCTAGTTCCGTCCGATTCTCATTGCAACGTCGCTTCAGTCTCGCGACTCCCGCCCACTGAGTGAAATCGCCCCATCTTAACCACCAACCGTTGGCTGCACTCAACCCTCGAGTCAATTGTACCAACAACACCCTACGACCTTTACTTCGACGACGGCTGCCTTTGGCAACATTCTCTCCACCCCCAAATTAAGCGCGAACGATCGCCGCCAACAGCTACAGTGGATTGATTCGTCATAACCCGACGCCATGGCGATTGCCATGCGCTGGCAGAAGCCTGACAATGTCGCTGGCTCGTCAGCCCCGGCCATCATGGTTGGTCTATTCGTCGCGTCTGGTGGTCTTTTGTTTGGTTATGATACTGGGTAAGCTTCGAAACTGGTCCTCTTCGCAACCCACGCCGCTTCGATATGGTTCCCACACCCGGATACTCAAGACGCGACGTCACATGCACACCTGACAATTGTCGTTATCTGGCAAGCTCACGCCTTGATATATCCGCTCGGAGACTAAAAGAGTGCACAATCCTGCCTTTCTTTCTTAGCCTCGCCAATGACGTACCGCGTTACACTTGCTTCGAATACTGATTTGCTCTGCAGTGCAATCAACGGCATCCTCGCCATGGACGAGTTCAAAAAACAGTTTGCTACAAATTGCAGCGACACCGGCGTCAATACCAATCTTTGCCCAAAAGACTCTTCGATAATTGTCGCCATTCTTAGCGCTGGAACTGTTCTCGGTGCTCTGATTGCTGCCCCATTCGGCGACTTTTTGGGGCGTCGCAAATCTCTCCTTCTTGGTGTTGCACTCTTTTGCATTGGTGCGATATGCCAAGTCTGTGCTGAAGACATCCCTCTCCTTCTTATTGGACGGTATGTTGGTACATCCATCTGTACATTACTTCTGATGTTAATGACTCGCTAGATTTCTTGCTGGTGTCGGCGTAGGTGCCGTCTCTGTACTTGTCCCCATGTACCAATCCGAGATGGCTCCAAAATGGATTCGTGGTACGCTTGTTTGCGCGTATCAACTGTCCATCACAATCGGCTTATTAGCGGCTTCAATTATCAACATCATAACCTCACGGATCCCCAGCTCGGCGTCATATCGCATCCCTCTTGGACTACAAATAGTACCCGCCCTCATTATCACTGCGGGTCTACTGGTTCTTCCCGAGACCCCGCGATTCCTCGTCAAAAAGGGTCGTAATGAGGAGGCTGGCATATCGCTCAGTCGCTTACGTCGGCTAGACATTACTCACCCTGCTCTCATCGACGAGCTGCACGAAATCATTGCCAATCATCAGTACGAGCTGACGCTGGGTGACGCCTCGTGGAAGGAGATCTTCGTCGGCACGCCTCATCTGGCACGTCGCACTTTCACCGGCTGTGGCTTGCAAATGCTCCAGCAACTCACCGGCATCAATTTCATCATGTACTTCAGCACGACCTTTTTTGGTGGTGCGGGAATTGACAGCCCCTACACCAAATCCCTCATCATACAAATCATCAATGTCGTCTCTACCATCCCCGGCCTCATTGTCATTGAGTCGTGGGGTCGACGCAGACTGCTGATGGCTGGTGCCATCGGCATGGCCGCTTGCCAGCTTTTCATCGCATCTTTCTTTACGGCGGCTGGCAAGGACCTGAGATCTGCACAGCAAACTATCCTCATGGTATTTTGCTCTCTCAACATATTCTTCTTTGCTTCCTCGTGGGGTCCCGTGGTCTGGGTCGTCACCTCGGAAATCTACCCTCTTAAGATTCGAGCCAAGGCCATGTCCATCTCTACCGCTTCAAACTGGCTACTCAACTTCGGTATTGCCTACAGCACACCATTCATGGTGGACGTTGGTCCTGGTAATGCTGGTTTCGGCCCCAAAATTTTCTTCATATGGGGTGCCTTTTGTGTCATTGCCGTCCTGTTTGTTTGGTGTATGGTGTATGAGACCAGCAAGATCAGCCTTGAGCAGATTGATGAAATGTACGAGCGAGTGAACCACGCCTGGGAGAGTAAGAATTTCGAGCCAAGCTGGAGTTTTCAGCAGATTGTGGACGAAGGCTGGTCCCCAAGCGCCATTCCTCCCCCAGGACATGAGCTCCATACGACTCCGTCACAAACGAGCGCCGAGACCACCCTCAACGACTCGGGGTCCACGACCACTACCCACGAAACTGGCCACTCCTCAGACGAAGACAAGGCCGTGGCACCACCAACCATGGCCAACGTCGACTTCAGCTATTGAACATTTATTTATACCCCCATTTTGATTGGCGCTCTTGAACTGGTTTATATGAGCTCCCCTTCCTTTTCTTGTCTCTATCGTTTTTGCCACTTATTTGTTTCGTCACCTATTTATACGTCCTCATATGACATGGATTAACAGCGTGGAGTTATGATGCTTCGGAGTTTGCTGGAACCCAGGTTTTTGTCTTTGCGCACTCTGACGGGGAAATCTTTGCATGTACTTTTTCCGACAGGGCCATTTCATTAGGATATTGCGACTATATTACAAGTTCCGCTGCGAGTGGTAGCTATTGCCTGGTTTTCTATTACACTATTACATTAGCTGCAATATACTATGGGCATCTTCTATTCTGCCTCATCCTCCGCTAAGCATTATGACGTATTTTGCAGCCTATAAAGATAATGATGGAATTTGTTTCGGCTCAATGGGCGCATGCATGCCACGTCGCGCCTTGGTGGGATGGTGTGTACGCGTCTTGTGACCAGCACATATGACGGACGACTCCACGACTTGACGGCTCCTCGGCGGGGGAAAGGACGAAAAGGTTTACTAACATTTCAAGTTGACGGATTTAAATCGATCGATTCGAGAAGAAGAAACAAGAAGAAAGAAAAAAAGAGAAACCAAATTCACAGCACAATCGCCCTCGGCGTGTGTGGAGGGACAAAAAGAAATCTCCGAGGACGGAGTCGAACCGCCGACTTTTCGATGACAATTATTCAATTACAGTCGAACGCCATGAACCAACTAGACCACTCAGAGTTGACAGCAGCGTCTTTATTTTAGTACATGAGGTACGCCACGCTCCACTTTGGCAAGCTTGGGGCCTAGCTACCCTAGAACAACGTCTTATCGAGCGGTTCCCTCTAGTGATCACGACACAGATGTCCTGCTGCGGATGCGCTGGTACTCTTTTGACTCACAGCTCTGTCACTCTTTAGGTATGCATGGTGCTACATATGTCGATACGGGCTATAGCTGGTAGCTGGACGTATGAGGCCTATACTTCTAGATGCCTGTACATGCTCGAAGACAGTTCCGCCAGAAGTATATTGCAAGCCTCAGATGGCACGCTATTTCGGAGCCTAGCACTAACCTACTACGAGAATATCTGCCGAGGATTTTCGTGTATCTATACCTTTGAACAATCAGCATACTTTGCAACCAACCATCAAGTATTGGCTTCTTGTACCCTCAACGTACAGTGTGCACCTATACCAATAACGCACCCCGCACAGTGCACAGCAACCGAGTCGCCGTCAAATCAGGGGTCCTCCAATTCCAAGCCAGTCGGCCGGCCGCCCCCCGCTGAATCGGAGCTTCAGACACGTATTACAACCCAAACCTGTCACCGTCACTCCTTTTGCGTCGCCGCTCGCCGCTCTTTCTTCCTTCTTTTCTTTTCCACGATTAACAGTCGCTACCAGGATGCGATAGAGCGGCGTTTTATCCTGCGAGAACCCCCACAACTTCGCCGCCCACAATGGGTGTCTTTTCTTTTCTCAAGAGCGTCTACACCCTCGACACCCTCGACACACGCTTCACCTCGTCCTCGTCGGTGCCGTACAAAACGGTAGTTGAAGCGCGCAGCGACCCGGTTGTGCAGCGCGAAGCTACCGCTGCCAAGGCGCAGAGCCGCCACGCGCAACCATCCAAGTGGCGGACGCCCGAGTTCTACTTTTACTATGTCGTCTTTGTCGTCGCGGTCCCGTACATGTTCTGGATCGCCTACGACGTCTCGAGGCGTACGTTGGCCGGTGCCGCGTGCCTGGTGTCGATTACGCGGCTAATACTTTTTGTTTGTAGCCTCCGACCCTAGATACCACAAATTCGAACGGTTCCTTTCCGAGGGCTGGATTCCCGGCCGCAAAATTGACGTCTCCGATGCGCAGTATCACATGTTTCGCAGCACGCTGCCGTACATGGCGGCGCTGCTGACTCTGCACCCGCTGCTGCGCCGGGTCTGGAACGCCGTCAGGCCGATTAGCAATAAGAAGCCGATCGGCGCGGCACGCTTGGAGCAGCGAATGTCGTTTGACTATGTCTTTGCGTTTGTGTTTCTGCTCGCGTTGCACGGCGTGTCGGCATGCAAGGTCCTCGGCATCCTGTACATCAACTACCAGCTGGCGACCAAGCTCCCCCGGCGCTACGTGCCTGCCGCGACGTGGATATTCAACATCTGCACGCTCTTTGCGAATGAAGTTTTTGACGGCTACCCGCTGCGCAAGGCGGCGGCGGCGCTCTCCCCGCCAGTGCTGACAAGCGGCAGCGTCGACGCAGTGGACTCGCCGCTGATGGAATGGGGGAGGTGGCTGGATAGCTTTGGCGGCGTCGTGGCGCGGTGGGAAGTCTTGTTCAACATTACCGTGCTGCGTCTGATAAGCTTCAACTTGGACTACTACTGGAGCCGTGACAAGACACAAGCCGACATTTTCGAGGTAAGTTTCTCCAGCGTGTTGATGTATTTCTTTTATTGTAGAAAGAAGAGTCTAAGACGCCCAAGAAGAAGCAACTCGACCCTGCCAACTTGTTGGAAAAGGACAGAATATCGATCCCCGCCGACGTTCACGACTACTCGTTTCGCAACTACGTCGCCTACGCCATTTACGCGCCGCTCTACCTTACCGGCCCCATCATGACATTCAACGACTTCATCTCGCAAGCCAAGCATCGCCCTTTGAGCATCGAGACGCCCCGCACGGTCCGCTACGCCGTGCGTTTCGTGCTGGTGCTCCTGGCCATGGAGCTGATCCTGCACTACGACTACGTCGGCGCCATCAGCAAGGCCAGCCCCGTCTGGGCCGACTACACGGCGGCGCAGCTCAGCCTGCTGTCGTTTTTCAACCTCCACCTCATCTGGCTCAAGCTGCTGCTACCGTGGCGCCTCGCGCGCTTGTGGGCGCTCGTCGACGGCGTGGACCCCCCGGAGAACATGACGCGCTGTGTCAGCAACAACTACAGCACGCAGCAATTCTGGCGCGCCTGGCACCGCTCCTACAGCCGCTGGCTTGTCCGCTACCTGTTTGTGCCGCTCGGCGGCTCGTCGTTTCGCAACTGGCGCACCATCGCGCGGTCCATCATTACGTACATTTGCGTCTTTACGTTTGTCGCGCTCTGGCACGACATTCAGCTGCGGCTGCTCATCTGGGGCTGGCTCATTGTTCTGTTTATGCTGCCAGAGTTTACGGCTGCGGCGCTGTTTCCCAAGAGAAAGTGGGAGGGTCGCCCGACAGAGTACCGCATGCTGTGCTGTTTCGGCGCCATCTTTAACGTGCTGATGATGATTACGGCGAACCTGGTGGGCTTTGCGGTAGGTCTGGACGGCTTAAAAAGCATCATCACGAGCATTTTGCATGACTGGTCTGGTAAGTGCCATAGTGTCTTTCCTTACAAAATCGCATCTAACATGGGATAGGCTTCCTTTTTCTTGTAGCGGCATGTTCTGCGCTCTTTGTCGGCATCCAAGTCATGTTTGAGATTCGTGAATCCGAAAAGCGCCAAGGAGTAACGCTGAGATGTTGACATTGTAGAGGATAATCACTGGTTAAATTGCATATTGACAAGATTTGTATATTAGAATTAGCATGGCATTGACATGTCGTCAGTAAATTGTAAAGTACACATAAATCAGCACACGACAGTACACCGATGATAAACTCCGCTATGATGTTGCGACAAAACACGCTCTTAGCTAAAAGACTCTGCTGTCTGCTCTTTAGGCCTCTGCACCGTGCTAAACTCGGCATGTTGTTCGTACCGCGAGTGGCCCTGGCCCGCAAACTTGCCCTCCATGCCGAGCTTCTGTTCCGTGACCCAGACGCGGAGACGAATGATTGCCCACACAATGACAAAGATGATGAGGATGCCGACGGCGATGCCGACAATGTAGGCGGCGACGTAGCCGCGCCCGCCGACCTTGTCGTGGTCGAGGAACCGGTACGTGTACCAGCCCTGGTCCGCGAGCGTCAGGAACGCGACGGCGAGGTAGCCGAGCAGGATGATGATGAGCCAGAGGGCGTGGATCCAGAGCGGCGGCGCGGCGCGGGCCAGCAGCAGCTCAAAGAGCGCAAAGAAGCTGTTGAGCGCGTGCTCGCTGACGTTGCCCCAGGCGTCGTAGGCGCGGGGGAACCAGGACCCGGCAAAGAGCAGGCTCCAGTAGACAATGGTGACGAGAAAGGGCAGCGTGACGACGGAGGTGTAGAAGAGGGCGTGCAGGGCCTGGAGGGGCCGCGGGAGGCGGCCGAGGAGCGAGGAGCGGCCGCCGCTGCGGATGTAGCTGAGGGTGTGCGCGGCGGCGGTGAGCAGGTAAAAAGCGAGGCCCCAGTAGGTGAGCACGGTAAAGTAGGAGAAGGAACGGCGCGCCGTCTGGCACCCGCCGAGGTCGTCGTGGGTGCAGTTCCAGCCGAGGGTGAAGAAGAGGTCCGTAAAGGCGTACAGGGACTAAAGGACGGGAAATGTTAGCTTGGTGGAACAATGGGCAATGTTTGGGAGAGGGGTGTTGGTTTGGTAATATATTAATGCCATCGTACAACTTCCCCGCGATTGCCTGAAGCGGAACGTGCAATGAAGGAAGGAAGGAGAAAGGGG
>JAPFSE010000192.1:0-85621 GCA_030777785.1 Beauveria caledonica | reverse complement strand
GGGGCGGCTGCAAGCCAGTCCAACGTGGTGCGCCGTGATGCGCTGTTCGCTTCGGGCTGGTTGGCTGGTTTAGCTGGCTTGGGGTGGCCTCGTCGTCCCTGGCCGGCAACTTTGGCCGTTGTTGTGATGGTGGGAAGGAAGCCCTAGCTGGGGAATTGTGGCAGGGAACCATGGGGATGGGGCCAAGCAGAGCGTTTGCTGGGATGGCCCCAGCTGGCTTGTGTGAAGATGGGGATGGCTGTTTCCATGATCGATGAGCTGAAACTGCGTGGAGTGGTGGGGGAAAGGGGGTATTAGCTTGTCAACTTGTCAATAGCGGAAGAGAGCGGCAGATGAAGCGGTCGTTTCGTTCACAAAGCTGGAATTACAACATTTTATTTCAATCGAGGAGGTATTTCCCATGATAATCTTGTCGTTACTCTTTTTCTTTGTGCTTGGGCATGCCAGACCTGCATTGCTGAGTCATATCCGAGCCGGGAATATGATCAAAGTAACCTCGCTGGGCCCATCTCTCCAAAGAAGGACTGAATGCAGCTGCCTGACCTGTGTCTGGAACAAGGACGAGTTTTTCGCATTGAAATGTGCAACTCCGGGCCGACAATTGGCCCAAATGGGCTACCGCTCTGATGGCCTAGCACTGCGGTGCTGTGCTCCCGCGGCATGACCAAAAGAAGATGTCAACTCGAGTTGTTGTGTTATTAGCGTATTAGCGTTGTCAACGCTAATACAATAAAATAGTGCATGTGTACCGTCTGCCTCACCGCAGGTCCTGATATTGCGGAGCCGTTAGACCCGAGAAGGGGGGGGCAAGAGAGCGGCAGACGCGATAGCATTTTATCATTACTCCAATGATAGCAAAAGCCGCTCTCCACATCGGACTCGCAGGAGTCGAGCACCACAAGGCTGCCTCTGTTGGGGTGGACTGTTTCCCCATCCAGACGAGCAGCTGATGTGAAGAAAAGGGCCATCATTCAGCAACGGCGTCACAATGTCGGGCGGCAAGCAGCGATGACGATGACGCCATCGGCTGGCACGGCACGATGCGTGCCTCTACCGTGCGACGTGTGGTTTGTCCGATGTTGGTCGGGTTCGGTCTCCTTGACTTTGTCGTCAGCGCAAAGCCACAGTTTGGATATATTGCCAAAAACAGCATTCGCGGCTGCGGTCTACGGCAATCGGTGCAAATGCTGGCAGCAGCAGAGGGCTGCACCACGATGAAATAAGCCTCAGACAAGAATTCCGACATGGGTTCGGTGACACGGTGTCGAGCAATGCTACATGTCTCACCCGTCTGCCATTGGGGGCAACCTGTCTAGAGTCAGGGGGAGAGTTCTCCCAGCAAAAGGGAGCTCCTCGCCAAGCGCTCGTACAAAATGAAGGTCCAAGTTTGTGATTTTGTTTTCCGTGTCGCTCTTTTTCTTCCTTGTTGCAAGACAAATGCGTTGGTCGTGTGCAAGAGAGAGGAAATGAGAAATTGGCGTGAGCTTGTCGGAGGTGCGCTGCGAGTCTCTGCTAGCCTACGATATCGGACCGGTGCAGTACTTGGAATAGCACGGCAACATGCATCGAGTTGCTCGATACGGGGAGCAGAGGTCGATCCCAGCTGCAGCAAAGCGCGCAGGGCCAGCTGCAGGATGCAGTTTGGTGCATTAGCTCCTGAAGAAAGGCCGGCGCCAGGGGCGCGGTTTCAGAGGGCAACCAAGGTCAGACCGTCAGAGACAAGCAAATAGGCTTATTTATTTAGTGCGACAGATTGTCAAGGGGGGGGGAGGATTGACACAGGCGGTTGACGGAAAATCAAAATGCTTTTGTTCAACGTTGGCGAGTACGTGCGTTCAGTCTTGGCTCACCCACCCAGCTTACACGACTTTTTGTCATGAAGAAAAAGCCCCAAGACCATAGTTACGAATAGAACTTGTGTGCAAAACTTCCATGCAGCCAAGCCTTGTTCATGGACCCCTGCTTACCGTACAATGCGCTTAGCAGGGCGATGGGCGCCTGCCCGATGGGGGGGAAGGCTTAATGAAGAGCTCTTCTGGGCGTCTTGGCTGCGTATTCAGGAGCGCGCAGCAAGTCTGGAGCGCCGCGAGAGAGGACGGACGGAAGAAACGCGGGCCTTGGCTAGTGCTAGGAGAATAATGAGCACATGGAATGCGCGTCAGCTTTTTTGGCCAAGCAGTCTCTGATGCGCACCTTGGGGCATGCTCGCAGCGCATGTGCATGGCTTACTACTATTAGTACACTGTAGTGTGTAGACTATATGGAGCCCCCATCATCAAATTAGCCAGAGCCATCTGTTTTCTTCGCCCGTGCGTGCCCCGCCAGGGTTACTATCGTGAGGGGTTATCGAGGCCCAGGAGGAGATGCGGTGTTGAAGAGGCATGAGGTTGAAAGTGAGGCGGTTCGGGATGGTCGTCTTTGTCAGCCGAGATGCCTACCCAAGTGATTGATTACAGCGGTCATAGTGGTTGATTGTGCTATTGTCTAGGGCGCTCTGGTGTTGAGGTGCTGTAGCTGTGCCTCGTTGCTCGTGTCGTGGGGTAGATTGAGATTGATCAGGGGAGTTTTTTATCGGTAAAATATCTATTATGAAAATGCAATGGAAAATAAATACCGTCTTACGATTCGAGGATAATTTAATATTTCCCTTTTTTCCGTATGATTATCGCTTTGACTAATACTCCGACCATGTACCTCACGACATTGAACCCCGTACGTAGGTACACATGTATTGCTAGGCACAACTCCAAGCAATGAAGGAGTCATAGTTAAAGACGAGCGAGCCTCTTTGTGCACCTATCTATTCACATCCTACATCTGCTACTCGCCATGATTCTCGACCTAGTACTGGATACTTTTCGATCCGAGTTCTTGACCCCAGCAAGGTTTTAGACGACGACACGCCCTTGTTTGTACACACGCCCCCGTGGCGTCCACTGATGAGATGCTAGTTGTAGTGCGTTCCAGGTACCAAGACCACTAGCCGAGGCCACTACAGCCACTGTAATCAGCCACTGCACCTTCTACAACCCGCCATCTCAGAGCACACACCCCCATGAACCTGCCCCAAACACCCTAAAGCACCCCAAAGCTCGCCATGCTTCTCATAAAGGCCTCCAAGCCCACGCCCACTTTTGTGCTTCAAAAACGCCGTTTATCCTATCTACAATTTACTTTCCTCGCCATTTTTTCCTCTGCTGGTGGAGTTTTGTTTATCAACTCTCCCCTCTGTCCTATTTCACTCTTTATTCTCTCATCTTTCCGTTTTTCCCTCTTCTCTCCTGTGGAATTCATCTTCTTGCTTGTTCCCATGGATCTCCAAGCGTAGCCTTGCTTGCTGATTCTCCTCCCACCCGCCGCCAACCCGCGATACCTCAACACTTGCACTGGCAACCGCCAGCAGTAAAGGAACAGAGTTCGAAAATCAAAAACAACGATCCGTCAATCTTCATCTTTGGAGGATCCTACGAATTTTACCCACAGGCTTGGCATTGTCCGCAACTCGATACGACAACGACAATTATTGAATAACCAGTCTGGATCTCGAACTTGTCTATACAGCTACCCCGGCAAACGCAACAAGCAGATTCACTCAATCCCATCGAAAGCAAAACGAATCTTCGAAGTACATACTCGACGAAACCCCTCCTTGTTCATCTCGAGGCTCCTGGTCTTTTTGTGGCTTGCATCAGAAAGCTAGTCTATCCCTCACACCAAAAGGTCCCGCCGGTGTCTCCGCGGAAGTATTGAAGCTTTCTGTTCTTGGTGGTGTGCCTCGCCCTCCAGCATACACAGCAACACGCTCCATCTATCCACGACGGCCTTTTTCTCGCCTCGCCTGCCCCCAGCGACCCTTTCCGTCTTGTTAGCGCCTTTCGTCCCGCTTCTTTGCAGCAAAAAGAGGACAAGCTTCGCCATCAATTACGTCGTTGGGTGCCGCTAAAATCCGCCATCACCCACTATCTCGAGGCATCTCACTGGGCTACACATCAACCTGCCCACTCTTTTCTCGCCCTCTCGCTCATCTCAAGGAAGAGAGGATTTTCTAGCGCTTTTCGTTCAGGTCTCTCGGTACCTTGGACGCTGCTTCAACGTCCTTTTCGGCCGGACAATACCTGTTGAACCTCTCTGAGCGGCAAGGACGCCGACGTGGAATACTTGCGGCACGGAAACCCCCACCATATTCCGCTAGAGCTGCCTGCAGCAACTCTCCGTCACTAGCGGCACACCGAAGCTGCTTTCGCCCAACTCGCCCTCCGTCTGGCCCGTCTGCCCACCCATTCGCCGCCTCGCTCTTTCGCGCCGCCCTCTGAGTCCGCTCTCGTCCAGTCTTGGTCTTGGTCCGTCGGTTTGTTGCACAACGCTGCCACGCTTCCGGCTGCGCTCGTCCAGTTGGCTCGTCTGGACCAAAAGCCTATTTTAGACCAACCCTATCGAAACAGAACCCATTATTCAGCGCCCTCGGCAACTGCTCATCACTTCGACATAATCATGGCTGCTACTTTATTACGCCCAGTAGGGCCCCAAACCATGACACCCAATTCAGGTCAGTGCATTTCTCTTTTTCCTCTTGTCGCTCAAGTCCTCGGCGCCCACTATTCTCGCCACTCCTCAACCCACGCGCCCGATTCGCTCTGTTTCCAGTCGCAACCCGCACTCAGCCTCTTTTGCCCACTATTCTTAGCCTTTGGTTTCGCCTTGCCGACTGGCCGCTCGCCCACACACAACTGACTGATTGTATTCCCCTGCTTATTGATCCATTTCCACATCCTTGTACAGCGCGTGCCTGCCACCTACCTCAGACCTGTGACGTGATTCAGACGCTTGTCCCGCCTTTTGTACCTTGGCCCTAGCGTTTCCCTTTGCCCAAGTCGGAAATCAATTCAACTTCTTTCTTCTTCCTTTATATTTGCTCATGGACCCCTTTCCCTCATCTGTTCACTGACACTCTCATTCTTCTCGACACAGACTCTGCGGACGTTGCGGATCTTCAGGATCGCCATTTCTACTCGCACAGCTTCTCCTCACCACGCCAATATCCTGCCGATATCCCTCATCCCATTTTCGAGGAGGAAGCTGCCGAATCTGGAAGTGAATCACCCATAGAACCCGTCACTCCCGTTAGCGGCGGCCGTTATTCGCAGGACTTTACCAGCGTTCACCAATTTGGCCAGAATCTCACTCTGACGCATTGCAATACCGCTCAAAATCCTCCTATTTCGAATCCTACGAAACGACCTCTTCAGCACGACTCGCCAGTGGGCCAAGCCACCCCCAGGCAAACTCCCGCGCCGTCGCCCGAACGCACGCTGCATCGCGCGCGCACAATCATTGGCAACACGACTGTTTCGGCCGTCGAGCCCGCTACCCCAACGCTAAAACAGCGCGGATCTGAACTCGAGGCTCCTCAAACTGGCACCCTATCTCGTCGCTCTACTCGTGGCTCTACGTCCAGTTTCAAACGCACAATGACGAATCTATTCCGCCGGTCGTCGTCCGCCGTCGAGCGCGACACTCCAGTCTTCGATTCTAGCTCGCCCGGCTCAACAGACAGCTCTTCGCATCGCAATCCCCCCCTTACCAGTGCTCCTCGCCGCATTCCGGCCCCGGCTTCGTATAAGACTCAGTCTACTACATCAAACTCGCCTCCATCGCCCGGATCACCACTAGAAATGGCCCCGTCGAACCGAACCAACATACTGGGCAAATCGTTACCTGGGCCCGAGGACTTCCAGAAGAAGCCGCGTACCTCCACCGGCTTTACCCTGCGCGGCCGTGCCGTCAACTTTGCACGTGGCGGACGTAATGGAAAGGCCCCCCGCCGTGCTAGCAGCTTTGACGCTGGCAACAGAGGAGCACCCGGTCTCCCCCCTCAAGAGCATACCGGCAGCAAGATGTACCCTGCTGAGCGCCAACCGTGGGTCCTGCCTCCTGACGTTGGCACTGGCACCAAAGCTCGTCGCATGAGTCTCAGCCTGCCTGACGACTTCATGATTGACACGGCCGAGCTTCTCTCGGAATTTGAGTATCAGCATAAGCTTCTCGGTCGCCACGGCAAGCACCTGGGCAAGGGCGCCGCCTCCAAGGTTACTCTCATGGCTCGCAAGGGCTGCCCCAATGAACTCTATGCTGTCAAGGAGTTTCGCGGCAAATCCAAGAGCGAGAGCCAGGAAGAATATGAAAAGAAGATCAAGTCGGAGTTTAGCATCGCCAAGAGCCTGCACCACCCCAACATTGTCGAAACTGTCCGCCTCTGCACCGACCACGGCCGATGGAACCACGTCATGGAATACTGCTCCGAGGGCGACCTCTTTGGTCTTGTCCAAAAAGGGTTCTTCAAGGGCGACGCCAAACTCAAAGATCGCCTCTGCATCTTCAAGCAGCTCGTCCAGGGTGTCACTTACCTCCACGCCCATGGAATTGCCCACCGCGACATCAAGCTCGAGAACCTTCTCATCACCAAGGACAGCAAGATCAAGATTACCGATTTTGGTGTCTCCGAGGTCTTCTCCGGCACGCATCCTGGCCTCCGCGAAGCTCATGGCATGTGCGGCCAGAACATGGGTGATTTCCGTGTTTGCAACCCCGGCATCTGCGGTAGTGAGCCCTACATTGCGCCCGAGGTCCTCGCAAAGAAGAGCTCGTACGACGCCCGCGCCCTCGACGTCTGGAGTACCGCCATCGTCATGATCTACCTCAACTTTGGCGGCGCCATCTGGTCACGCGCTGAACCTGGTAATACCCATTACGATAAGCTCGTAAAGGGCTGGGAGCGCTGGTACAAGAACCACCCCGACCCCGAGGCCGTCATCACTGACACGGACTACCCCAAATGCCTTGCTCTCGATGTCGGCGTAAATCCTCCTGCGCTTCGTCGCGTGCTCTTGCAAATGCTCAACCCCGACCCCGCGAAGCGCATCAGCATTGTCGACGTCGCCAACAACCGGTGGATCAAGAACATTGAATGCTGCCAGGTCGAATCTTATGACGACCCAACTCTCTGCATTGATGCCACCAAGTCGAACTCGGCGAATAACAAGAGAATATTTTGCCACAACCATCTTCCTATCAAAACCATGGGGTCGCATTCTCTCGGCAAGATGCCCGGTCAAGCTGGTTACTGAATTTAGCACAGCTGGCATATCTCTCGCATCTGATGCGTAAAATATGTATCGTTTACAATCACGTCCTTGTTTCCTTTGTCAATTCCCTTTGTCTTGCCATATTATTATAATGGGCATCAGTCTTGGGTCTTTTTTTTTATAGATCAAGCACCGGCATGGGCTTTAGCACGGAGCTCTTTTTTTTCTGGCGTTACAACGCGGCGGGGTCTTTTCTGCCTGCTTTTCCTGTTCCAAGGGGAAATCTGGGAGGCAGGCATTGGAATATGTTTCTAAACGGGAGGCGGGGAATGGCGTTGGGACGGAATGGACATTCGCTTTGCGCATGAATGAGCCTGGTGTTAAATTATCTTTACACTGTCCTTTTTGTATATGTTAGGGCCCGCGAGCGAAACAGCTCCCTGAAATCCGTCAATCGAGAGCAGAATCCAATACTTGCTACAATGAATTACTCGGATCTAGAGAAGGATTTTGAACAGTGATGAAAGATGTTGGTAAACAAGAATGGTTAGCCCTGCATTCTGATTATTCATAAGCATTAGTCCATACCATTGTATGAATACCTTGTCATGCGACTGGCACGAGT
The DNA here is from genome assembly GCA_030777785.1 of Beauveria caledonica. Classification (NCBI taxonomy): domain Eukaryota; kingdom Fungi; phylum Ascomycota; class Sordariomycetes; order Hypocreales; family Cordycipitaceae; genus Beauveria; species Beauveria caledonica. The sequence goes on along the minus strand of JAPFSE010000192.1, from coordinate 77,914 downwards.
CACGGCCCGATGATGGGGAGAATAAGCCCGCGATTCCACCAATAGGCCGCACCACCTTGCTGCGCCGACATGGACTATTAATAGTGAATTGGTAGGTGAATGTGAGCTAAAATCAAAAAGGGTCCAGTTGTCAGGTCACGCCTCGTGGGGAAAGGGGCCACGGCCTCGGTGGTTATTATGAGGCGTGTTATGGCAGAGATAAAAAGAGACGCCGAGAGCCCCCGCCGACGAGGCATTTTCGACGTCATCGTGGTTGGTGCCCGACGGGAGAAGTTGGGGCTCGGCAGTCGTCGAAGCTGTTGTCGGTGAAGAAGTCGATTGTGGATGACGATGGTGCAAGGGAGGGAGTACAAGTGGTTCGTCCATGGAAGGCGACAAGTCGTGGTGTCCGAGACTAGTCGCGGTATATTATTCGCACAAAAAAGATGAGGTGGGCAAGTAAGAGACAAGGGCGATGGAATGCAAATAGTAGGAAGAAAATCAACAAATGCTGTTGTACTTGACGCAGGGAGCCGCGCAGCTGCACGCCACTCTGGGTAACGGTGAGGCTACATGACAAGAGGTCAATTTATTAGGATGTTCTCGAAGCTCGGGCTGCTGAACGGTGGGCACGCACTTGCATGGAACCGACGGCTATGGCGACGGGGTCGTAGTTTTCATGCAGAGAAGGGCAAATCCAAAATAGCATGGCTTGTTGGCTGGGTCCCTTTCGTGCCAGATACGTGCGTATATGACTACGTCAATTTAGCGACCGGCGCTGGGTAGAGGGCGGCAGAGAATACTTCCTGGGCATCTTCTCGGAGAGGGAACCAATGGTGTTTAGCAGAAAAAACAGACTGACTCTGAAAGCGCCGGCCGGATGTGGATAGTACGTGTACAGTGAGAATCCTCCTTTGTCAGTCTTTGCTATAGTCGTTTCCGCTGAGTCCTCCACCTCCTTCACGACGGGAAGCTCCTCCGAGTTGCCGTCGTCCCCGGCCTTTTTCTGCGAAGACAGCTTCGCGAACAAAGTCTTCTGGCTAGGCGACCGCCTCGGACTACAGGGCGCGTGCAAGAGACCGTCGCGTGCCATGTTAGTATGAAGCTCGAGGGGAAACACGGAGATGATTGCCTTTGGGTTGGCTCATCACAAACTCGCTGCTGCTGTCCGCCTGCTGAGATTGGTGCCAGCATTTCCGGCCCATTGTCTCATCACCATCCAACAGCTCCATACAGCAAGGTGACTTTTCTATTGTTGATGAGCAACAGTCGTGACCTTGAGGATGGGGCCAGCCTTTTCGTCCAAGCAAACGACGACATTTTGTATCGTAATCGCATGTTGGCTCTTCTTCTCCTCGAATAAATCGTCTTTTGATAGCGAGCAAGTACTGATTGAATCTTGGAGCATGTTCCGAGAAGCTCCAGAGTTCGGGGATTATGTACTTTGGACTTGTCAAGATATTCCTGGACGCCGAGACAACACAGGCGAATCCTGCAGCCCACTGGAGCAGTGATCCGAGAAGCCATAATCATTGATAAGCAGCCATGCTGGTGACTGTAAAAATACTGAATAAGCGAGCCGTTGATATGGTGTGGTCCGCCCTTGTCCAAAACAGAGCTCCTGCAATGACGAGCATGTGCGCGCTCGTCTGTCAAAGAAGCTTTCGCAACCCGTCAGCACATGCATACGCAGAGTACAAAATCAAATCAGCACTTACTGACACCGAATGTAAGAGACATGCATCTTCCGATCGTTTACGGCAAAGTTTCCCGGTCATGCATTCTTTGTAAAACCAGCCCCGGCGAATGAGAAGACGCTGGGTAAGATGCCCTGCCAGTCACACGCAGGCCGATATGGCTGGTTGTCAAAGAGCAGACGACAGTTGATCAAGTTACAGAATACATAGTGTTGGAGCGGCATGCTCGAGATGACTCGATGCAAGTGGCTCGTGTATCTCTATGAGAGCAGGTCAGTTTTCGGCACGAAAGCAGGCCGTATCCACGTCACGCGCTCCTGACTCAGTCTATCAGTCGACAATATCAGTGATTTCTAATTCTTCAGTGGTTCAACATTGACATGACGACCAGTAATAAATGCAACTTGGGTATTCCGCGCTTCTAAATGCTCATTCTCCTCAACTCCCCTTGCCCATGCCAGACCAGAAACTTTTATATTGTACAAAAAGACACCATCACGCCGCGTCACTCTCCTTCGCTAATTCTTATCCTTCACATCCTCCTCCTCCCCCTCTGTCTGCTTCTTCTTCTCCTCTCGATCCCTCTTCTTCTCCAGCAGCTTCTTGAGCTTCTTGGCCGAGTTAAACACACCATTCGTGCCCGCACCACACGCCGCGCACGCCGGATCTTTCCGGTAGCGCTGCAGCGCGCAGGGCTCGCAAAAGTAGTGCCCGCAGCGCGTCACGACCGGCTCGCGGTAGTCGCCCTCGCAGATTATGCATTTAAACGGAATCTTTTCCAGCATGGCCTCTTCGTCCGCATCCTCGCCGCCGGCCGTCGCCGCCGCGGCATCCCGGTTCGCATTCGCCACCACGGTGCCGCCGAGGTGCGTCTTGCCTTTGGAGGAAATGTCCCAGTCCTTGTCGAGCTGCCAGCCTTGCTTGACGTCCTCGCGCGAGTGCAGGTATTTGCAGTTGTCGCCAAAGCCGCAGAAGCCCGTCTTCTTGTAGTCCTTGCAGACGTCGGGCGCAAAGTCCATGACGGTAATGGTGCGGATGTTGGTGGCGGCCTTGATGGGGCCGACGGAGCGCTGCGGCGCATCGGGGTTCTTGGTGATGAAGGATGTCTGGTTCGCGAGGCCCTTGTACGTGCCGTCGGGTGCGTTTCGGGCGGCCGACGACGAAGAGCCCAGCAGGGTCTTGGCCGATAGCGCATCGGCGGCGTGCTCGTCGTACCAGTTGCTCTGCTTGGTGGCGTCGTTGGCGGAGGAGAGGGGCGCGTTGCGGTCGGCCGTGTACGCGGATGCGGTGAGCTCCTTGTCGGCGGCGGCGCCGGCTTTGGAAGAGGCCGTCACGACGGCCGTCTTCTTGCGGCGCTTGACGCGCTGGCCAGACTCGTCCTCCGAGGACGAGTAGTCGCTGTCGCTGTCGGCGGGCGGTGGCGTCGCGGGCCGCTTGCGAATGTTGGCCTTGCCCTTGGCACCGCGCTTTTTGAACAGGGCGACCGGCGCGGCGGCCGCGGTTTCAGTGTCCATGGCGGTGTGTATGCGACGGCGGAGGAAGGGGCAATTCGTGGTCAATTGTGGCTTGTGGCAGGATGTGGTCGGTTTGACGTTGGTTGAGGATGAAGATTCGAGGACTTGGGTACAATCTAGGTACAGGCTAGCGGCAAGTGGCGCTGTAATGCTGGGTGAGTCAGCTGAAGCAGAGAGCTCGGGTTTATCAGCTGCATACTTGTCGAGAAAGAAAGTGCTGATTTGTCTTTTGACCGTCTTAGTTTATTATTAAGATTTTTTTGCTTAAATGCTTTTGTAGCATCTCGTCCTAGCTAAAGTTGGACATGGGTGGCAAACTAGCATTTAACGCTTGGTAATCTGCACTAGTTGGACGAAATTCTTGCTTTGCTATCTAATATCGCTTTGTTGATAAACAGGCTGTAAAAGTCACACCGACATATGATAGATTTAGAAGGATATCTCGGCGCTTTTGGTCTAAAAGATACAGAGCCACGAGTTATCTATGGTGCGGCGACTCTTAGCGACCCTTATTCGCGGGGAGATGGTGTCAGATCTGGTGATGAATGTCCCGCGCGGCATAAGCAATTTCACGTCTAATTTAGTACTCAAAAAATCAGCTTAGTTTTTAAAGACACTATCATATTATCCGCTTTACGACTCGAATTGAAGGATGTCAAGCTGAGAAGCTTGAGCATGCTCGTCCTCATCACTAGCTACAGCCACTTTTGGTGAGGCGCGGTCCGCGAGCGCAAACGACCTCAAATCACGGACCAGTGCGAAAATTCCGAGAGCGAATACGGATAGTTTGGCCATGTATGTTTGGCAGCGAGTTCGGCGGCAAGGTTTGGCTGTGGATGCTCTTCTGTTCTGTTTTTGCTGCGCTTCCCAATAGAGACTAGGGCGTTGAATTGACGCGCTTGGAATAAGCTCGCGCTGAGTAACTTAACTAGTCGCGTCATTGGCAACGGCCGAGACACACAAGGTTTGATGACTTTGCGTCATTTAGGGCAAATATATCACGACTGCGTATTTTGTTCGAGCATAAAAGTTCTGCAAGAACATACTGGTAGCTTAACTACTCAGCCACAACTCGACGAGGCGACATTCGAGTCACAAGACCGGGGGCCGCAAAGGGAGAGGCTAGAGATTGGGGGCGGAGTCAAAAGAAGAAAAGTTGGAGTAAAACGACTAAAATTGAATGCCATGAAATTAACAGTAGCAAGTCGTGGGGATAATTTCGGCATGTCCGTGGATACTTTGGTGTATATCTGCAGCAAACAGACATGTCATGACCTAATTAGTTAACGTTACAAGCATATCCGCGACTCGGCGGCACCGCCACGCGTCGGCAAGCCACAGCTGGCTCGGCATAACTGATAGACACGGCAAACTGTTCGTACTATCCAGGCAACATGCTCGTCCCAAGTCGCGCATGATTTTCAGCCGACAACGTTCGAGAAAACAAAACACAACAAAGAAGATGCCGGGTAGGTGCAGTCATGGCTCTTCTATTTCTGTAGGTAGTGTGAGGTGCTGATTGGTCGCAGATGCGTCGCATTGTTGACATGGGGCCCTTGTTTGGCAGGTAAGGAAGCGTGGCGCTGAGCTAAATGAGGCAACATTATGCAGAGCAGAGGCGCGTCATGCCACGACGATGAATGGCTTTTAGGGCTCTTTTTTTGCCCTACTTGATTATTTTGTGACTCACACCGCCATCACTATTGTGTAAATGCCACTGCGGGTTGGTTCTCTGGAAATGCAATGATGCTGTTGTGTTGTGCGTGTTCCACATGTCATGACAGCCGTCGCAATGACAGGTGAGGCTTGGCCAATATTCAGGAGGAATGCCCCAGCTTGCTGCAGATAAAACAACGGGCAGTCTTGGCTGGTGAGATGGGACGGGTGGGGAAGAAAGAGGGCAGAAGAGAGAATCGGTATGAAGGCTGAAGAGGGAAAAGTAAACAAAGACCAACGACGTTTTGAGAGGGGATTGGTCGGTGCTGATGATGGGCGCGCAAATGGTGCGGCGCTAAAATACTTTGCCGTACTTTGATTTAGGACAATCAAACCAGGCAGTACGAAGTAATGACACTAAAGTTTTGTTAACAAGTGGTAGAGGTGTCGAGGTGTCGAGGTGTCGAGGTGTCGAGGTACAAAGGTGGTGTCTAAAAATGGTCTAGCGTGTCTTTATAGCAACTCGAGCTCCCCACTGCCTGATCCACTGTAAGCTGTGAGCTGTACTTCGGTTCGCGCCATGAGAAGACGTATCGGATCTGTTGCTTCTTCTTTAGATTTTGCGGCATGGATGCGCGAATGCGTGCGCCCGCCGAACTGTATCTCTTATTATAGCGGGCTCACTCGCTGTAACTACTCCTTGCAACTCCCTGCATCGCTTTGTACCTCCCCTGTAAGGGTAGCTACCTACCTACCTTAGGTACGCGCTGACCACCTCCACTACCAACTGGCGACTGGCCGCAAAAAAAAAACACAAACAGCATCACGACTCATCCTCCCTTCCCTCTCCTTCCCTCCTTCAAGGTGCTTTATTTCCTTTGACGCCCTCCATCACCACATAGCTCACGCAGATCTCGTCTCCGCGCTGCTGAGTCTACGTCAATTCGAACCAACCCTTCGCCTTCCTGCCGCTCATTCGATAGCCTCCTTTTTCGTATTTTTTCCCTTCGACGCGTCCTTTGATATCTCGGCCCCCGCTTCGCTGTCTCTCCGTGAATTCTCAACCCGCCCGTCTAGCCCAAGACGCCAGTTTCTTTGGTGTCCTGTACACCCCGAGCACCAAGAACAGCGTCTTGCACCTTTTTAATCTAATTACCGGAAAATTCAAAATCATTCCTGTTCAACGACTTACGACCTCGTCCTACTTCTGTTCGACTTCTGTTCGACTTTTGTTCCTCCATTAATAGCATTTTTTCATCTTAGCCGCTCGACCAAACCAAGAAAACAAAAAACAGACAGAGACCACAGGTGCCGCAAACCCCAGAAAAAGAATAAAAGAATATCCTGGCCATTTCTATTTATCTGGCCCAGCCTGGTCGATCGCCAACACGCGTCATTCTAGCACAATACTCTGTGTTGCCGCCCAACTCTACCAGACGCCGCGCGCCGCATTTCTCTCAGGCTCGGCATCCGCCTCACCACGAGCCTGGCTAGGCCTCGAGTCAAGCAAACACCGCCAACTATTCTTTGCTGGCCTTTGTTGTCATCTCAAATCTTCTGTCGCTTTTGCACCAGCGCCCTATCGCTTTTCTTTTCCTGCCCAAATCGGCGCCACAATCAGCCCTCCCAGTCCTGTGTCGCCAGTCCTGCATCCTGTCTCTCCTAACCCCTGCTTGATCCTCCGCTTTCAACGCAAGGGGCGCTTCTTTCGGACCCGATCAATTCGTGCTGTCCACTGCAAGCTCACGACCGACGGCCAACAAAGCTCGTCTTCATCATAGCGCCCTTTCCGCTTCGCAAACAACACCCACCAGCTTCCTGGCCAGCTTCATGGTCTCCCGCTGGCCTTAGGCGGTCCTTCTGTCCTTTAATTCACGATGGCCTCGTCTATTGCCTCGGCCAGACCCAGTCTCGCTGCGCCTGCGGCCGACGATGATGCCGCCAACGACCCATTCGTCGCCAGCACGTCGTCCGCTGCTCACTACCGCTTCTCGGCTTTTGACCATGAGCTTTTTGCTGCTGGACCCGGCTCCTCCCCACGCCAGGCCAAGCGTGCCCTCGAGTCGCATCTAGCCGAGACGGAGCGCCGCCTTGATGAGGCTGGCAAGCTTGGTACTGCTCTCGTCTCCCAACGTAAAATGCTGGCCGTGCAATTGCAGGAAATTGATAACCTCCAGGCTCAGGGCGAATTAGGCCCCGAGCTCCGCCAAAAGCTCGTCGAAATTGAGCGCGAGTACAACGACTTGGCCCGTGAGTCTGCTCGCGCTTTTTTACCGAAGAGGATCCCTTCCAATGAGAATGGCCCCGGCACACCATACGCACCCGATGGTCGCACAGGCAGGGTAAGTTGCTCACATCGCCTAATCCCCCCAACCGACTCAGACAATTTCTAACAATCCCCTTCTTACAGCGTTCCATAAGCCCTTCCAAATTCGACGGCCACGCAACAGGCTCTCCCACGAAGCTCACAGTCCCCAAGCGCAGGGCTAGGAACCAGCAGTCCAACCGCCTACACGACATTGAGTTTGCCGCCGAAATCAGCCAATCTCTCATAGCCCAGGTCCGAAATCTTCAGTCTCTGCTCTCCGAACGCGAAGAAGAGGCCAAGACTCTCCAGAGCGACAAGGCCCGACTCGAACTCGATACCGAGAACCTTAACCAACGTCTTAAGACTCTCGATGAGAGCGAGCACCGCTACAAGGACGAAAACTGGAACCTCGAGACGCGCATGCAGGAAATGAACTCTCTACAAAAGGAAGCCGCCGACAAGGAAAAGAAGCTGACCCAGGCCCTCAGCCTCGCAAACAGGGAAAAGGCGGTCGCTCAAAAGGAAGTCGACGAGATCAAGGCCTCCCTTGCAAAACTGTCCGAGGAGCACACTGCTGCCGTGAAACTGCATGACATTGAGCTTGGTTCTGCCAAGCGCAACCTGAATTTGGGCGAAGATGAGCGTTCAGCTCTCCAGAAAAAGATTGATGACCTGCACAACCAGAACCAAGAGCTTGCCAGTGCCATCTCCGCGCATCGTGGTAGAATGACGGATCGTGAACCTGGTTCTGGACTCAGCGACGATGACTTTGACACAGCTGCTGAGCATGCTACTCCCGATCACTCGCCGCCGCCCTCCCCCATCAAGGGCACACCCAGACATGCCGTCTTGGAAACGGAGACTCTCAAGTCTTCCCTCGGCCACGCGCAGCGGACCATTCAGAGCCAAAGAAACCAGATTCACCGCGAAAAGACCGAGAAGCTCGAACTTCGCCGCATTATTCAAGATTTGCGCGAGGACTTGGAGAAGCAGCGCGGCGAAGCTGGCGGCAACATGGGCGCCAACCGCCGCAGCCGCAAGGTCGATTCAAAGGAATACAAACGCCCCGCCAAACTTCTTGGTAGCATGCGCTCCGGCAAGCATGAGATCTTTCTGGATGATCCGGAATGGGAAGAGAATGATGGCAGCTCGCCTTCTGGTAGCCCTACTGCCACGAGACGGACCATACTGCCGTCGGTTGAGCCAAGCGACCATTTCGAGACTGCCAATGAAGCTAGTGAATCTGCCTTTGAGACGGCAAACGAGCGCGCAACCGAGACGGATGACTTTCAGACCGGTCACGAAGTCATGTCAGACAGTGATGGTGCTGAAACAGAGACCGAGTCTAGAGGTTTTGGCAGGATGAAGCAGACCCCGAATCTCCCTGCTGTTCTTGCTAGAAATGGCACCCGCGAATCCTTCCACAGTACTGCTTCGACCTCTGCTGACGAAGCTCTGGATGCCTTGCCTGACGTGCGCACGCCCACCGGCACTGTCTCATCCACCAGAAGCCGCTTCAGCATCAGCCGCCTGCCCTGGTCTCGCCGCTCCCGCCAAAACAGCGAGGAGCCCACCGTCCAGAGTAGCCCTATCAGCCATGCTGGCAGCGTCGGCACGACACGCGCGCCTGGCCAGAGCCTGTTTGCTGAGCTCCAGGATTTCGACGGTAGTGAGGATGATTCTATCAATGGTACTCCCCGCACGCGGACCATCCGCTCCCTCACACCCGGCTCAATTCGCCGCACCCTGTCCCCTGCGCCGCCCATGCCTACACGCGCTGTCATGGTTGATAATTCAACCATGACGGAGCCTGTCTCCACGCGACCTCAGGCCCTCGAGTTCATTCGTCCAACCTCTTCGGGCTCCGTCATTAACACAACCCGAGATTTGCGAGAGTGGCGGTCGAGCTACGACCCTACAACCACGGATGTCTTGCGCCGCATGTCCAATTTCTCCAATAGCGACATTGACGAAAAGATTGCGCAGTTCCCTGTCCCGCCGAATGTTGTGGCACCCAAGGGTCTGGCCTTTTCCTTCATTCAGTCTCAGAATATAGAGCCCCGGGAACCTTTAGTCGCACCACCGACCTTGAGAATGTCTACTATTTTGTCCGAGGGCCTCGAGCCCATTGCCAGCCCTCCGAAACATGTACCCGTCATGTCCTTGGGTCAGATTCAATCACAGGCTGTCGAACCCATTGCCAGTCCTCAAAAACCGGTGGCTGTCATGTCCTTGGGCCAGATTCAGTCACAGGCTGTCGAGCCCATTGCCAGCCCTAAAAAACCGGTGCCTGTCATGTCCTTGGGCCAAATTCAATCCCAGGCTGTCGAACCTATCGAATTGCCTACGCCTACCACGCCCAAAGCTGTCACCCCCGTACCTGCTCCCGTGCCACAGCTCAGTCTGTCGTCCATCAATACACAAAACATTGAGCCAAAGTCTCCACAACGACCTGCTTTGGGCTTCTCTACCATCGCTACCGAGCGAGTCTCGCCAGTGTTTGAGCCGTTGCCTGCTCTCCCTGCCTTTGGCTTCTCTTCAGTCATGACTGAGCACACGGTGCCGGTCAGCCCTGCGAAAGTGCGCCCACCCATCCTGGCGCTGTCATCCATCTCTTCAGAGGCAATTATACCGAGAACCATTCCTAAGAGTGTTCCCGCGCTCACGTTCTCTACTATTCAGTATGTCAATATTGAGCCGCAATCACCAAGAAATGGAAGAAGAGATGGATTCATCTTCCCCCGTGACCCCGACCCTCCTGAAAAGCTTGTGCCTGAGACACCTAATAACAAGATCTTCGGAGCCTTGTTTGGACGCGGAAAAGGCAAAGATTCTTCACCCGTCATTGCGGAAGACGAGACAAGACAATCCCCCTCAGATCTTCCTGATGCCGAGACTCCAGAGTCTCAGCGGCCATTCAAGGAAATTTCGACCAATGGCTCCACCCGACCACCTCGCAAGTCTACGTTGCCCAGCACCAGTGACCAGGGTGCTCAGACAGCCCTGACTGGTGGAGCGATTGATCGTCTGCAAAAGAGTCACAAGAAGAGCCCATCGGTTGCTTCAGTCGGCAGTCCAGGAACCCTAGGCACTGTCCGCATCCACCGTTCGCAGGAAAGTCTGGCAAGCCACGCCAATCGCGGCATGGACCTTGATGACTCGATGTATGATACTGGGTCCGTCATTGCTCGTCCGGACAGCGCAGCCAGTGGAAGGCGGTCAGTCTTTGAGTCAGCGCCGCCTCTGCCTGCCAACCACCGCCAGGCTATCCAAGCCGCCGGTTCCCAGACGCAGAGGAACATGGGCCCACCACTGTGGCCTGCTTCTGCAATGAAGCGTCCCAGCACACCAAGCCAACTGAGGCGATCAGAATCTGGGCAGAATGGAACGCCAACTCCCCGTGCTGCCCGCACTGGTGGCTTTGTCGAATTTCAGCAGAAGCCCCCAGTCGTTGCTAGGCAGCCTTCGGTGTCGTCCTTTGCTTCCGATATCGATGCACGTTTCGATCTGCACGCTACGGACATTGACCCTACTGGCTTCGGCCCCAACACGGATCCTCGCATGATCCAGGCCATCACGCAGACCATGATTGGTGAGTACTTGTGGAAGTACACACGCAAGACTGGCCGTGGCGAGCTGTCTGCCAACAGACACCGCCGGTACTTCTGGGTTCACCCTTACACGCGAACTCTGTACTGGGGCGACAAGGATCCGTCGAGCGCTGGGCGATCTGAGCTCAAGGCTAAGAGTGTGCCCATTGAGGCTGTCCGGGTAGTCACGGATGACAACCCGATGCCCCCTGGCCTGCACCGTAAGAGTCTGGTGATTATTGCTCCAGGCCGCACCATCAAGTTTACCTGCCCTACTGGCCACCGCCACGAAACGTGGTTCAATGCCCTGTCGTATCTGCTGGTTCGAACAGAGCCGCAGGCGGCGTATGATGCTGAGGATGTTGCGGGCTCCATCACACGCGAAGATGTCGACGAGTTCAACCCGCAATTCGGCCGCCGGCCTGCGCAGGGCCACCGGCCAGCGCAGCAGTCGGTGTCGTCCTACAATTCGCGCACTGTGAAAAACGAGTCTCCCGCTGAAATGTACTCGTTGGTGGTACCGACGCTGACGCCAACTCCGCACCGCAATGATCTTGCGAATAAGGCGTCGAGAAGCACCCTGAGCAAGATGAGCGGATACTGGAAGCTCTCGACTCTACGGAGCCGCGCAGACGGTAGCAATACTGACCTGTATACGACCAATCAGGTGCATGACAGCGCCGAGGATCTGCGCGAATTGATTGAGCGGCAGGACCGCGACGCGGACCGTCTGGAGAATGTGCGAGCGTGCTGTGATGGCAAGCATGATGTAGGCAGCGTTCCTCACTCGTCGAAGCGCCATCGTCACAGCCATGGCCATCCTAGTCGATCTGCCAATACGACGCCAGTGTCGTCTATGCGAGCGCGCGCTTAAACGCGGCAACCCTCTCAGAATGGTACATTTTATCCCAGAATTTCTTTTTACGAAACACTCTACACTCTTTACGGAACCTTGGGGATAGTCTACTCCCGCAGTTCACATTCAAAACCTGATGATTCTGACGAAACTTACTTACCTCGGTCGAGTTTTTCCTTTACTCCCTTTAAGTTTATGCCCGCAGCATTGGCTGTTGAAACTATAGCCACTCTCTCACACCAGCAGTCGAAAGAAGACTGCAACTTTCCTTTTCTATCTTTTTGTAAATTAGGAACATTGGGGTTCTTTAGTTCTGTTTTACAGTGTCTTGCCCACCGTGGCCGTTGTCTGTTGACAGGGCCTTTTTTGTGGACGGGGAAAATTACTATCTTTATTCTTTGGCACAGACCAGACTAGACACCTTTGTTTCTTTCAACTTGAGCCAAGAGGCGTTTTGTCGAGTTTTTTTTTGTTTAGCATGAGAATATTCAACTCTGTTGCAAGCATGTCGTGGTTGTATTGACGTGAGGCGTCGGTCGTGGGCTGCAAGAGAGATGCCATCTTTAAGCTTGATTTCGAAAGGACGCTATTTTGGAATCAATGACTTGTCAATTTCTGTTGTAAGAGGATCATGCAATGTTCAGATGCCCCCTACAACAGGATTAGCGCCCGTTTGCCCAGTGGAACCATGGTGATGCATTTAGCGTCTAGAGAGTAAAAGTACAGATGGTGATGCTCTCAACAAAAATTCCAATGTAACGCCAACAAGTTTGAGCCACCCTGGTCTCTTGAAATAAAATCAAATAGACTTGAACAGCGCCAACGAGTGTCATCTTGACATGCTGACTTGACGCTGCATTTGGTGAGACGAGGTTGTCGACCCATCACATGACGTAGCTGAAGCACGCGCTGCGCTAGTTGGCCAGGTAGGTTGGTAGGGTATCTAGGTAGGTACCTAGGTAGCCGCAACTTTGTGGCGCTGGAGCTTGTCCAAACAGTGACGTGACACCTTGTTCTTCAAGACAACTTTATTTTAACATCAACACGCTTCCGCCTCTCGTTGTTGGTTAATGTCCATTCTCCTTTTTCTTTTCCGTTTTGATTTCAGCGGTCCTTGTCAATAACTCCATTTCTCATCCTATCAACCTTTTCTGTCCTGGCGACAAACGGACCGGCCGGCATTCTGTGGATATAGGACACCTTTATGAAAACCGTCACCCATCAGCAACGACGTTGGACATGCTGCTCCGTCTCGGCTCGTCATAACTACTACCCATTTTCTCGACCTTGCGTTCCCGATACCCCGAAATCTTGACCCGAAACCTATCCACGGCCACCGACACACGCATACACACACACCGCCAGACGCACAGCAGCCATGGGTCCTTGGACGGCCTTGCTGGTGGCGTACCTCCTCGGAGGCGTCACCTTTGTCCCGCTGCTTATCGGCCTCGTCCTGCTGCACGCACACTACACGCTTCCCTTTCGGCAGGACATGGATGAGGTCCCGGACGGGCACCCGGATAGCGTGGTGCAGGACGGCGACGACACAGCCGCGCTCGACGCCTACCGGGCTAAAGAGCGGGATGACAAGCACAACGACGATGACGACGGGCGGAGCGGGCGGCGGAAAAATGACAGCGACGCAGCGGTGCACGAGCTCGAGGTCGCCGCGGGCTACTTTGCCGTGTGTAGGGAGTACACGCCCATGGGCATCAACGCGAAGCCGATTGAGCGGGCCACGCCCGTCGGCACCACCACGGTCGCGCCGCAGAGCCCCAGCGTCTACCAAACCATGTACAGGAGCATTTTTGACCGGAAGCCCGTGCCGGGGCCGGTTGAAAATAACAGCATGAGCTACAGGCCGAAGAAGGCTGGCAATGTGTTTTACGTGGTGTTGCGGTAGGTGGTGCTCTTGGGCATGACTGGGGGATGAGCACTAACAGAGGTATTCTTGTAGACACGGCTACATTATGCTCTTTGACAACGAGGGGCAGATCGAGGTTCGGCACGTCATCAGCCTCGCCAACCACGACATTAGCATCTATTCAGGCGGCGACGAGACCCCCGAGGGTGAGCTGTTCATCAAGCGCAACGCCCTACGCCTTTCGCCGCGTGGCGATCCTGACGGCAACGACGACGATGGTCCCGTCGCGAAGCCCTATTACCTCTTTTCCGAAAATTGCTCCGCCAAGGAGGATTTCTACTTTGCGCTGCTCCGCAACCAGGAGCAGGCGTGCCCCGGGCTCGAGCGGCGCCCACCCAAGCCCAAGCACTTTGACATCAAGGACATCATCACGCTGGTGCAGCGGCTGCACTCGTCCGAGGAGACGATTCACTCGCGCTGGATCAACGCCGTGCTGGGGCGCATTTTTCTCAGCGTGTACCGGACCAAGGATATCGAGAATTTCATCGCGACCAAAATCACAAAGAAGATCTCGCGCGTCAAGACGCCATCGTACCTGACCAACATTGCCATTCGCAAGATTGACACGGGCGAGGCGGCGCCGTTTCTGCACAATCTGAAGCTCAAGGAGTTTACCATCGACGGCGAGTGCGTCGTTGAGGCGGACCTGCGGTACTCGGGCCAGTTTCGGCTGGAAATGTCGGCGACGGCCAAAATTGATCTCGGCGCGCGCATCAAGGCCCGCGAGGTCAACCTGGTGCTCGCGCTGGTGCTGCGGCGCATCGAGGGCCACGTGCTTTTCAAGATCAAGGCGCCGCCCAGTAACCGCCTCTGGCTGTCGTTTCAAGCCATGCCCAAGATGGAGCTGGCCATTGAGCCGATTGTGAGCAGCCGCCAGATCACCTACACGGTTATCCTGCGGCAGATTGAGAACCGCATTAAGGAGGTGTTTGCCGAGACGCTGGTGCAGCCGTTTTGGGACGACGTGCCATTTTTCAGGACGGAGCACAAGGAGTGGCGGGGGGGCATCTTTGAAGGGGATGATGCGGTAGAAGGTGAAGTGACGGCGGCGGCGGAGACGATTTCCGAAGTTGATGGGCCGGCGGAGACGGTTGTCGTGAGCACCGGCCCCGAAGAGCCGGCGATTATGGCGGAAACGCAGGCTCCCGTAAGACCAGTGGAAAAGAGCCAGACGATGCCGACCCTGGAGAGCCAGGCGATGCCCGCGACGGGTCTGTTTGGGCGCAGGCTCGGAATGAACAAGCTAAGCGCAAACAACTCGCCAGCTGCCGCGTCGACGGTCAGCCTGGATGCCAAGAGCACAGCCGCGACAACGTCGTCGTCGCGATCTCCAAACATCATCAAACGCGCCAGCGTGGAACCGATTGTCGGCACGGAAGCCGCGCACGCTGACTGGTTCAAGCCCTCGACGTCGCCGCCCGACCACGCCGCAAGCCTGATTGCCGCGCTGCACTCCAAGGCCCAGCAGGAAGCTGCAGCGGCGGTGGCGTCGCCATCATCACCCATCGTCACGCCCATCGGGTCACCCAGTAAGGAAAAGCGTGTCAAATCGAGCGGCGCCTCTTCCATCTCCTCCAAGGAGGGCTCCATCGAAGCGACAGAGCAGCACGGCGAGGGCGCGGGCGTGCCCCCCACGCGGCGCAACACGGTCTCGTCGCACGGATCGCTCGAGAGCCAGCAGTCGCCCAATGGTGGCGGCGCTTTCAGCCAGGCCGGCTCTCTCGGGCGCAAGTTTTTTATGAAGCGCGAGAACTCGAGCGCGTCTGTTTCAACAATCGCTTCGACGACTGACACGAACGGGTCGAAACAGCAGCAACAGCAGCCGCGCAACAACACACTCGCGGCCGTGACTAATGCCGCCAACCAGGCCCGCCAGTGGGGATGGAACGCCATTCAGCGGCAAAAGGACGCGCGCCGACACGGCGAGGCCGCGGGTCACGTCGACCTCAGCCAGCCGATGGGTCGCGGGCAGCCGCTCCCGCCGCCGGGCACGCCCCTCCCCGGTCCAACAAACGGCAAGACCAAGATAGTAGCGCCGATGCCGGTACCAAAGCGCAAGCCGGTGCCGACCGAGGACAAGGAGCCGGAGAGGCCAGGGACCGGCCACTCGCAAAAGCAGGAAGAGCAGGATCGTGAACTAAAGTCGCCGCCGTTGCCGCAAAGACGACGACGAGGGGCGAGTCACGCGATTGCAGAGGAAAAGGAAGAGGAGGACGGCAACGGGGCAGAGAACATTCTCGTGATAAGCGCGCCGGATGACTCGCAGCCGCCGACGCCGCTGGACGATGAGGGAGAAGACGAGGGGGCGCTGTTTGGTCCGGGGAAGAATAATGATGAGAGTAAAGGCGCAGCGGCGGCAGGGATCCCAAGGAGACCGGTACCGGTGCCGATTACCGTTGTCAAAGACGTGAAACCAGAAGCGGACAAGACGCCCGTTGTGCATTCCGCGCGAACCTTTGACGCGCTGCCAGTAAACGAGACGGAAACAACCACGTTGCCTGCTAAACTTGACGTCGATGCGGGCATGGAGGATTTGGAGCAAGAAGATGGTAAACCGCTCGTTGCGATGCCTCGATCAACGACTCCGCCGGAACCAAACGTCGATGACGATGACGACGACGGTTTTGCGGGGTGGATGGATGAAGACGCAGATGAGAGTGAGGTTCCAACGACGACATCGACGACGACGAGTCAAACTGAGGAGGCGCTGCCACGATCAGTGACGAGTCGGGTGTAATGTGAAAGGGGAAAGGGAAAAGGGGGAGGTTTGTACAGGGCATGATGAGTGGGGGAGTTACAACATACAATACACGCAAGGGGCGTGAGAGGAAGAATGGAAACATTGGCGTTGATGGAGTCTTGATCATGTTGACTGGAGAAGTCGACCATTTTTTTGAGCATAGATTTTGCGTTGGCAAATGGCATTACAAGCATTGCATACTTGGGATGATGTGTACGTGAATGCAAGAATGTATCATGGTTTTATTCTGGAAAAGATTCAAACGCTAACCTGCCTAATCCCATCTTGATATTTCCCCCCTCCGCCAATGCATGTAACAGGAATATCCAATCACATGGAAAATTACCACTCCAGATCCCTCACCCTCAGTGCCTCGGCCAAGCTGCCCATCACCGGCAGCGCGTTGGCGCGCTCGCCCACCACCTTACCGCGCTGCCGCACGCGCGTCCAAAATACGGGACAGTCCTTGCTGTCGCACGGCACGTCGTCGAGCGGCGCCACGCCCATGCACCCGCGGCACACGGCGAGCAGCTCCTGGTACTTAGTCTCCTCGGCCGCGAGCCGCGTCTGCAGCGCGAGCAGCGACGACCGCGCGCCCGGCCCGCGACAGCGCGGACACAGCGCCGTTGTGTGCACTGCCGCTGTTGCTGCCGCCGCGGATGCTTCTCGGAGAAACTTGACGCCGCAGACGAGACAGTGCGTCGACTTCATGTACGATTCCAGCGTCGAGCGCTTGGAGCCGGCGCCGGGCGGCGCTGCCTGGTAGATGCGCTGGACCTTGGGCATCTCGTCGTACCACTGGCGGACGTTGGCGCCAACGAGGCTAAAGATGCGCTCGAGCGGCGGGATGAGGTTCTTGCAAATGTAGTACTCGGCGTCGAGATGCCAGTGCGGGTTGGCGAGGAGCTCCTCGGGCGCAACGCAGCGGTCAATGAGGCGCGCGCCGGGTGCGCCCGAAATCACCACGTACGGGACGCGCTCGCCGTACTGCGGCTCGGCGCGGGCGTCCTCGAGCATCTTGCGCGCGCTGATGAGAGCGCCGGCCGGCGGCGGGCCCTTGTCCGAGTAGCTGCCGAGACGCACCTCTCGCGCAAAGCAAAAGTCCTGGACGCTGACAGTACCACGCATAATCTTGGCGCACTGCGCTTGGAAGTAGGCCTTGATCTGGCTGAGGTCGGCCGTCTCAAAGAGCAGCCGGAGGGCCTTTTCCTCAATCTTCTGCTCGGCGGGCGTGCCGTCGCGACGGACCGTCTCGATGCCCTTGGCGTCAAACACGGGGGTGACCTGATCCTTGGTCTCGTACATGTAGCCCACGTAGCGCTTCTTGGTCTGCAGCACGCACGGGAGGTAGACTTTTTCAAATTTGAGCTTCATCGGGCGTGGATTCATCTTGGAAATTTCCTGCGCAATCTCGTTGCCAATGTCAAAGGCTTGGTCTTTGGTGCGGCCCTTGAGGTAGATGAACAGGCTGTCCGTGTCCCCGTACACGACCTCGGCGCCCCATTTCTCGACCGTGTGTATGTAGGCAATGGATCGCTCGAGCGTCTCTCGCGCTGTTTGCACAATGCTGTCTGCGATTTCAGAGCACGGCATGCGGCCGGAAAAAGAGGCCGAGGTATAGCCATAGGTAACGTTGGCCAGTAGCTTCAAAGCCAATTGTCTATTGTTGAGTAACTGCTGAAGCATTTTATCGTCCTTGTCCTCCTTCATACCGCTCTTGACCATGACTCTCGTCTCCAGGATCTCGGTCAACATCTTAGCCAGCAAAGATTTGCGAATCTCAGCCTTGACAAACATCATGCCATTTGGCGCTATGTTGATGTGATCTTTCAGCAACGCCATGAGCCCTGCTTGTCGCTTGTACTCTGCAAAGCCCATCTTGTTTGTTCCGCACCAATTGACGATACGGCCCAAAAAGGTAGAGTAGCAGTAATTATAGGCAATCATGACGCTGGGATAAAGGCTTTGGAAATCCAGCACAAGCAGAGGGCTGCTATAAAATGCACTCTGTGGCTCCATGACAAGTGGCAGGCATTCCAGCGCGTTTTGGCTGCCAACTTGCTTCTTGCTCGGCGAAATCAGCAGAAAATTCTCTGGCTTCGCGATGCGAAACATGATGGACTCGACTTTGAACTGCGAGCCGCGAGAAAAGACAGAGAAAAAGTCCACACCGAGAAGTCTAGCTTGCTCGCTGGTCCTTGGAATGAGTTCGTTCGCCTCGAGAATTTGTAGATCGATCTTGGTGCGGCTTTGCAGATAGCGAAGCAGCTTCGAAAGGTCGTGGGGCTTGCCGCTTTTATACCACGCCGTCAGCGTCTTGTAAGAGAAATGAGGCACGCGCCGGTGAAGTAGATGCCAAGCAACATTCTCCATGGTATACTGCAGCAGATTAAGCTCTCCGCGCATAGCTCGCCAGATATTGATCATGTGGCGACCGGTCACACGGATTGTCGACGTGGTGTTAAACCCCCAACGATCACTCTGTTTGCCGAATCTTCCATGCGATTGGGCATTGACTCTGGAGAGCTCATCGCACAGATTATAGTCGTATTTGAGTCGTGCCCTCTCCATCAAAAAGCCCCAAGAGCCGCCATGAACCTCATACCCCGTGAGAACATCGGGATCCAGTTCCTTCACCAGGTCAACGAGGCGCACGAGGAGATCCAGCTCGGATTTCTCTTCGATGACTTCAGTTTTGCAGCTTTTGCGCATGCGTCTTGCCACATCACCACCTGATTCCAGTACGATAAGTCCCGAAATGGTGCCGTCGCCGTCATTTTGCGAGGCATACGTGACTTCGTCGCCTTTGCAGCACCAAAAGATGCATTGCACTTCGTCTTCTTCGGGATTCGGTACCAACTTCGCTCGCGTATTTACATGAACTTCGAGGCTCATGGTACTCATGTATTGCACTTCGTGCTGAACGCTGGTGGATTTGCGCTGTTGGGTGTACTTGTAACCGTGCTTATTCTTTGGCGTGGGGCCGTCGATCTGAGACAATAATGTGCTGCGACGCTGGAGAAAGGTTGCTGACTTTGCAGTCTTTTCTTTCTCATCGAGCCAGTGCTGGACCTCGAAGTTCGTGGGAGGTGGATGACCAATCTCCCATACTCGCAAAGTGCAATTCCTCCTTTGTTTCTGCAATACTAAATCAGAGGACATTGACGTCACTTCTAGACCTTCATTGCTGTCATGTCCAAAGTCAAAAGCAGGCAAAAATGGTAGCGTATCGCCAATCAAACGAAATTCACGGCCTGCGTACTCTCTGCTCCTAAGAGGAACGTCCTTTTCATTACTGAAGAATGGGTTTTGGTAAAGCTGATCAGGCAAGTGAAACTGTGCAAGAGAATCTGCGTCTTTTGGTGGCGGCGGAAGTGTTGAAAATATGATAGTCGGACGTGACGACGCCTTAGCTATAGCTTGTGGAATCTTGCCTGATTCATTGCTGCTCGTAGAATCGAGTAGGCTAGCGTGTGACAATGAAAATGGTTGCGAGGAGGGAAATGCAAAACCGTGATTGCTAGATGGAGCGAAAGTAAGCGACGCCTCAGACTGGCGCTTTTCAGGTAGACCGCCATCGCTTGTTTGTGAAGCCGATGGTTTGCTTCTTTGGCTTAAGCGCAGTCTCGTATCAGAGTCATTCTGATTCTTGACAATCGCAAAATTGAGCGTCGAGTTGGGTGTAGTTGTTCCGTCTGAATGTTTCGGCACCGGCGAAGATGGCGGATGAAACGCAGCTCTTCGCTCTTGTGAGCCTTGCTCTACCTTCATCTTTGGCGGTGTCACGTTGTCTTGTTTGACCTTTTTCGAAATCATGTCAGACCAGAGCCCAGAGCCAGCACGCTTCAGCTCGCTCTTTCGAGTTGGCGGCAAATTGTGGTATCTAGACCGCCCGATAAACCCGCCGTTCTCGGCAGCGTTTATAATGGTGGCTGACACGGCCATGACAGGCGGACGTCCCGTCCTGCAGCCGCTCACACATATCCCTGGTATCGACTCTTGCAAGGAATTTCCCCTTGGAATTACCGAAGCCATACAAAATGTTTCCGAGTCTGAGTCCTGCTCATTCCCCGCTACCAGCTGATGTAGAGCTTCGTCATCAGATTCCTGAAAGTAAAACGACTCGTCGTCAACGTTTGCTTGCCGCACTTTCTGTTCATCAACCTCAATACTGCTGTCCGGATCAATCTTGCCTTCTGAAGCTGCTGATGGAAGACCGAGTGCCGGCATAAGGCTGGAAGGATGCAGATCCTCGACTGATTGTAAGACAGTCTTGACAGTCGCTTCGAATGGAACCGGTCGTACAAATTCCTCAAATGAAGGTGTAGCAGAGCCAATATCTTTGCGATCTGCAGCAACGAGTTCCTCAATCTTCAGCCTGTAATCGTCCTCGTGGAGCCAACTTTGCGACAATGAGGCTCGCGGCTCCGCCGACATGGGGACCAGAGCTTCGGGTGGAAATGGCGGGCTGCCGGGTTTGAGCCGAGGCATGCGCCGCCGTCGCCGTGCCGTTTCGTCTTTCCACAACCCTGCCATGCTATGTACAAGCTTCATATCGTTGGGCAATGGCTCTTTGAGCTCAACAAAGCGATGGTGAAGTTGCCGCTCTAGTACCAGCATCCGGTTTGTTATGTCCTGCACGCATATGTCCACTTCAATGGAACAGCGGCTAACACGGGGTAGCGAATGATCATCCGTGATGCGACCTCGAGGTATAGACAAGTCATGCCAGAGATGCGACGAATTTGAGCCGACATTGTGGGCCGGCACTGGTGCACGGAACCATGTCTGGGCTGCATCCATATAGTCGCAACCGAACAAATTGTAGTCGATCATAAACTGAGAAAGGTATTGCAGGTGGGCTTCATAAGGCTGAAATTTCTGTTTCAAAATAGCGCCTTGTTGAAGCAGGTCAGCCAAGCGTGTCATCACCATAGGGTTGAACATGTAAATCTTGAGGAAGAAGCGATACCCGACATGGTAGCCATAGAACGGTACACCCTTGACGAGGGTGATGCGCGCGACGAATCTCGAGTTGAGGCCTTGCTCGTCTCGTCGAAAACCCACGGACAGAGCATGATCGATAGAGAGATGCAGTCTGTAAATGAACGACCCGACTTTGAGACAAGTTAATATCCCGTTATCCACTGGCAACAGACTTTCATACCCTCATCTTGAGAAAGGCCACCTTCATATTCGACATATAAATAGGGAAAGGCTCCATGAACATGCGCACACACTTTTTGGCCCGTCTCCGTTGACCCAAAAATCCGAATGATGGGAACTTTCGGCCCTCTGGCCGTTTGTGAAGGTCGTATGTCATTGCGAAGCTGCGGGTCGTGTATAGTGGGCGTCGCCTGGTAACTGTCGATGCAGTTCAGTCTGACGCGGAACAAGTTCATTACTCTCAATCCGTGAATCCATCTGAATGCATCGCGTTTAGGTCATCAGACATGAAACTAGTAATAGCTTTCAAGAGAAAAGAGGCCGCTATCTGGTGCTAGCTCTGCCATAAACAGGGCGCGGCGCAACGCGACACGCAGTGACAACCGGTGCCCCACTGCACGAACTCACGTGATGATAGCGGCTTTCTTATCGAGTGTCGCTGCCTTTTCTTTCTCTACAACATTGCCCTGTCATCAGCTCAGTGTCGGCGCGCTGCTTTGCGAAAATACGATAGCACTGTCTCCTGTTGATCTATAGCTACCAATATCGACAATACACTCGTAAAGTAGGCTGCGCGCCGTCGGCTTGTCACCGGAACAATGCCTCCTCCGCCACCAAGAAAGCCCGAGACTGGCGCTGCGAACAAGGAAGAAAATATTTACATTCCCTCGTTCATCAGCAAAAAGCCCTTTTATGCTGACGACGACGACGACGATGGAGCTGATTACTTGAAGCATCAGCGTCGCGAAGAAACAAAGGAATCAACAAAATGGTACGACCGCGGCAGGAAGGCAGGCCCAGCCGCAACCAAGTATCGCAAAGGTGCCTGCG
This sequence comes from Beauveria caledonica, assembly GCA_030777785.1. Taxonomy (NCBI): domain Eukaryota; kingdom Fungi; phylum Ascomycota; class Sordariomycetes; order Hypocreales; family Cordycipitaceae; genus Beauveria; species Beauveria caledonica. The sequence continues at coordinate 55,650 of JAPFSE010000192.1, read as the reverse complement.
AGAACTGCGGCGCCATGACACACAAGGCAAAGGACTGCTTGAGTCGGCCACGCGCAAAGGGAGCGAAGTGGACCGGTAAAGATATCCAAGCCGACGAAGTACTCCAGAGCGTCAACCTCGGCTGGGACGCCAAACGAGATCGCTGGAACGGCTATGACGCCAAAGAATACAAACATGTGGTCGATGACTACAACGAAATGGACAAACTTAGGAAAATGGCACAAAAAGGCGCTGGCGTTGATGATGAAGACGACGAAGGCGACAAGTATGCGGAAGAGAACGACATGAGCAAGCATCAGAGCACAGCTACACGACAGTTGCGTATACGAGAAGACACCGCCAAATATTTATTGAATCTGGATCTCGAGTCCGCCAAGTATGACCCCAAGACACGATCGCTGGTCGATGGTGGTGCAACTGCCGACAAAGCCGCCGATATGTTTGCTGAGGAGGGGTTCATGAGGTCATCTGGAGATGCGGGTGAATTTGAAAACGCTCAACGACTTGCGTGGGAGGCCCAAGAGAAGACTGGCGACACTTCTCTACATATGCAAGCCAATCCAACAGCCGGGGCTTTTCTCCGCAAAAAGGAAGCCGAGGAAGAGGAGAAGAAGCGAGTCGAGAGAGAAAAGCAGCTTCAAGACAAGTATGGCGGTGGAGAGCAAAAGCCCATACCAAGCTCTTTGCGCAACATGATGATTACGGAATCCGAAACCTTTGTCGAATATGACGAGACTGGATTGATCAAAGGTGCGCCTAAAAAGAAGGCCAAATCCAAGTACAAGGAGGACATATTGATCAACAATCATACATCGGTATGGGGAAGCTGGTGGTCAAGTTTCAAATGGGGTTATGCCTGCTGTCACTCTTTTGTGAAGAACAGTTACTGCACTGGAGAAGATGGCAAGTCAGCATGGGAGGCCTCGGAACGGCATCGCGCAGGCGCCAATCTCGGCAATGGTGACATTGAGGAGACGGCGGCTGACGACAAGGAACCTGACGTCGAGCCCCAAGAGGATAAAAAATCCAACAAGAGGACCAGAGAAGAAATGCTGAACGGGGTCACAGAGGCAGAGATGGAGGAGTATCGCCGGAAGAGAACCGTGGCAGCAGATCCCATGGCGAAGTTTTTGGGCAAAGATGAGCTATTATAGGATGAGCCACTGTACATATAATGTACAACAAATATACCACAAGTTTACGGCTGCGATCAATATTGAATGAACGCCCCATCACATCTGGCAAACACACGAGTTTTATAGAATGGGGCAAATACAGTAATTGTTTGTAATCATTCCTTTTTTTTCCGTTGATCAACGCCCCGAGCTATGACGCGAAATCCCCTTTCGAATTTCAAATGGCATTTTCGTTGCACAATATTCGTGAAGAAGCTAAGCACTAATATGTAGTCAATGCATTTACTCCTCCTCTTCCTCCTCACCCTCGTCGCCGTCGGCGGCAGCCTTGGCCTTCTTTCTGCGGACACGGCCAGGACGGCCAGAGCCGAAGGGAGAGTTGAGAGCGAAATCGATGTGCTTCTGGGAGTCGAGACGGACAATGAAAGAAGGAACGTTGACGATCTGCTTGCCGACGCGGATGTGGCGCTGGCGGATCAGGACACGGGCGTGGTGGATGGACTTGGCGAGGCCGAGCTTGTACACGCAGGTCTGGAGACGACGCTCAAGGAAATCCTCAATCTTGAGGGCGAGAACGTAATCGAGCTTCATGCGGGACTCGTCGAGGACACCGACACGGACGAGGCGGCGAATGAGGGCATTGCCTTCGAACAGACGCTTGGGGTCCTTCTCGTCGAGGGTAAGAAGCTGACTGCAGTGGACAAGTTGATTAGCCAAAATCTTCGTGTACATGAAATCATGGGTTCGCAATGGCTTACCGAGCAGCACGACGAATCTTGGACAGCGTCAGACCGACGCGCCAGACCTCACGCTTGTTGCGGAGGCCATACTCGCCAACGAGCTTGAGCTCGGAGTCACTATTGTATCGGAGTCAGTTTTATGTCACAATCGACATGAACAGAGACAAGCTCGTATTCAGTGGCCGGTGAATACTGACAGTCGGGCAGACTCGAAGGGTCTACGGGGGACACGAGAGGTCTTGGAGTGAGCGCGAGGAGCCATCCTGAATTGATGATGTTAGAGGTTGAAAATTCCCAAGTCGACTTCAGCTTTGGGTACTCACTTGACTTTACTCCGTGGTGGTTGCTGGAGAGTGAAGGTCTGCACAGCTTGGCCCTGCAAAATCGTTAAAGTGTTGTGGGGATTGGGGATTTTTCGACCGAAATGTGTCACGTGGACGGTTTTTGCGAACCCTAACTGGGACGCACGAGCCAGCAACGCATTGCTTTGCCCTACGGATACTAGCGAGAGGGTGGGCAAGGGCAAAAAAAAAAGTTGCATTAGCTAAGCACCGCAAGCCCACAAGCTGTGCGCAAAATCAGTAGTCAATCCACTCGCGCTTTTGCTGCACTTTGCCAATCCACGATCACCAACACCGAACCCCCCCGTGTCGTTCCGGTAATAATCAGACAAAATGGGTCACTCCTACGGAAAGAGAGCGGGCACCCGCGTATGTTTTGGAAATCGAATGCCGAGGAATGGGAAGAACTCTCTTGTACTGACCAAGCGTGCAGTATGCCTTCAGCCGCGACTTTCGCAAGAAGGGTACGTTGGCCATGACCACGTACCTGCGCCAGTACCGGTATGTCGAAATCGAACCGAGAGCGAAATCTGCGAGAGAAGGAACGGAAGGGCTAACGAGCGAATAGTGTTGGTGATATCGTCGATATCAAGGTCAACGGTGCCGTCCAGAAGGGGTAAGATTCAACCGCCAATTCGAACGTTGGATATGCGACTTTTGCCTGCGAACGAAGGAGGCTCGACTCGACGGAAATTGAGCTGGAAACTAACGGGTATACAGTATGCCCTTCAAGGTGTACCACGGCAAGACTGGTGTCGTCTACAATGTCACCAAGTCTTCAGTTGGTATAATCATCTACAAGAAGGTCAACCACCGCTACCTCGAGAAGCGCCTGAACATCCGCATCGAGCACGTCCAGCCCTCGCGCTCCCGCGACGACTTCCTCCGCCGTGTCAAGGAGAACGCCGAGAAGAAGAAGGCCGCCGCCGCCTCCGGCACCACTGTCCAGGTCAAGCGTCTGCCCCTCATGCCCCGTGAGGCCCGCACCGTCTCCCTGACTGACGTCCCTCCCGAGACCGTCACCCCTCTCCCGTACGAGACTACGATTTAAAAGAATGGTTGCGTGGGGTATACTGCGGTTATTGTTATTTTCTTGTGGTGTTGCGTCCGGATGGGAAAGATTCTCAGCATGGCAGGGTCTGCATTTTGATGTCCATAGGGAATGAAAATAAAAAAATGACATCTACACAAAATACGTTCGGGGCCGCTTGTGAAGTTGCGCAGAAATCGAGTCAATCCCTTGGATATGTCCGCTGGCAGTCGTCGCGCTACTTTGTACAGCAGATCATCGATTAAAATACGCTATTCAGCGGAGCTGCCAGAACAAATGTTGGTGCGTAGGTATGCTTGGCGCGCCACATCGCCTATCTTTATTATTGAGAACGAAAGGTACCTCCCGAGCCAAGCAGTTCGCAGGGGTATGGCGGGCTTAAAGCAGGCTGTGGCTGAGGTCTGTCTGGAGGACTTCCCCGCGTTTGTTGTTGATCCCCCGGTGTACCCCCTTGCGTCACCTTTCGCAGGTTATACTTGCACGAAAGATGACCTGATTACTGGTCATGCCCACTGATGTATTTGAAGATGAACCCAAATACCGACAGTTCCGATAGCGAAAACAGTGACGGCTTTGTTGTAACGGGCGCGCCAGACAAAGACACTTCAGATAACACCCCACTCGCTGCTGAGAAGCTTACTCAAGTGCGGGAATGGCTTGAGCCAACGGCGTACGACATTTCGGGTGGTGAATACCAAAAGCATGCATCCTCATACCTTTTGGGGACCGGCGCCTGGCTTACTACGTCTCCTGAGTACCGGCAGTGGCTGACGAGTCGAGACCATGGCCTCCTCTGGATCAAGGGCATACCTGGGTCGGGTAAATCAGTCATGACAGCCAAAATAATTGCCGAATTGACCGCGTCTGAGCCAAAATTCCCAGTTCTTTACTTTTTCTTCAGGCAAATCATCGATGCCAACCATGAACCCGCGGCGCTGCTGCGAGACTGGATGGATCAGCTCTTGGTGCACAGTCCTGTTTTGCAACGCCAGCTGTACTCCTATATCCAAGAGGGCCGGTCACTGGAAAGTGTGTCGCTGGATGACATGTGGAAAGACTTGAAAATGGCTTTTGCCTCACTCTCCGAGAGGGTGTACTGCATTACTGACGCTCTCGACGAAATGGACCAAGGCAATGAGTCGTTCCTCAAAGCACTAGCAAATCTTGGGCTCTGGCAGCCTGCTAAAGCCAAGGTTCTTATTACAAGCCGCCCCGTTTCGAGTATCGAAACTTCACTGCGCTCGATTCCTTGCCTCAAGATTCGTCTGCAAGAGGACGAGGTAGATAACGACATCTCTCGCTTCGTCAAGCACTCCTTGGAAACCTCGCAGTTAGACAAAAGGCATTGGCCTGCAATCATCAATGCGGTCCCAGGCAGGGTAAAGGGACTCTTTCTATACTCCCGACTGGCGATGGATACTTTCCTCGAACACGATGTTGATGTTCAAACTGCTCTGGCACATCTCCCGACCGACTTAAATATTCTCTATACGAATCTTCTCCGAGAGCACATTGTTCGCTCCGGTGTAGACGATCAGATACAGAGATTGATACTTGAAGCAGTGACACATGCGACCAGACCGCTGCGTCTCCTCGAGATCGCCGAAATGATCAGTGTGGTTGATGTAGGCAGAGATTTGAAAGCACGAAAAGGGCTCGTCAAGGCAGCCTGCGGTCCTCTCTTGGAAATACTCGCTGACGAAACCGTCTCCGTTATACACCACTCCTTTACCGAGTACTTGAAAGGCATTACAAGGGCAAAAGGCGACCCCGGCTACCCTGCCTTGGATTCCGGTGCTGCCCATGAGCAGCTGGCCTTGACCTGTCTGCGCTACCTCCAAAGCGGAAGTTTGAGCAGTTTCCCTCCCACTCTCCTAGACCACAATTCACGACAACCTCTTTCTGACACAAAGATAGCGCTTTGGCAGAAACACCCTTTCCTCAAGTATGCGACTGACAATTGGTTTAAACATGTCACCTCAGCGTGCTCTGCGTCATCGGATGATACGAAGCTTCTCCCTGAGATTCGCCAATTTTTGGGGAACGATTACTTCCGATCATCTTGGTGCCGTCTACAGTCAAAGGGCCTGGCTTGTGATGTTTCCAAAGTCCACATCGCCGCGAAATCAGGGCTTACGGGATACCTAAAGGAACTCATATGTCGCGGTGCGGACGTAGATTCCCTAGATCACCAAGGAAGATCTCCTCTGTAAGATGTCTTACCTCAAATATCCCGGAATTTGCTCTCCTTGTTAGCTAATACTACTATAGTTGGTTGGCTGCCAGCGAGGGTCACGCTGACACGGTCCGAGCATTGATCGCAGCAGGGGTCAAGCTAGATCGGGAGGACAATACCAGCGGCCATACGCCTCTTCATCAAGCAGCACAAGAAAATCATTTCTTGGTCGTTGAGCTTCTGCTGCAGGCTGGTGTGAGCCCCACTATCCGAAAGGGACTGGGCACCTCGCATCAATACAGTTGCCATTGCGAACCCAGCTATGGCGAAAGTCCTCTTCGATATGCCTGCGAAAGGGGGCATTGGGAGACACTCGATGTTATATTGAAATATGTCACAGACCTCGGCGACGTGCACTGGGCCCTGGCCTGGGCCGCCTGTTGCGGACAGTCTCGGCTGGTTTCCAGGATACTGGAGTATCCCGGAGTGGACGTCAACGCCATACATCACGGGGATACTTTTCTTTACTTAGCCTGCAGCAGTCTCGATATCGACACCATCAATATTTTGTTACGTGCCAGTGCAGATGCGGCGGCCCTGAGTATCGGCGACCGGCATCCACTCAGTGTTGATATTGATTACACCCCAAAGCCAACAGGACGTCCAACCCAGAGCTGCTTGAGTGCCATGGCTCGAAGCCATAAGTTGTGGCAAATTGTTAAGAATCCAATAATCAGTTCAGAGATTGAAAAATTGTTCGGTGATGTGTTTGCTGCTGGACTCGACGTGAATCAGCGAGACGATATGAATCAGACACTCTTGCACCGAGTTACCCAGTCCGCAACGCTTACCGATATATTGATCTCTGCTGGTGCTGATGCTAAAGCTACTGATAAGCGCAAGTGTACCCCACTCCACTTCTGCACCAACCCTGAGGTCATATCAATTCTCGTCGAGAGAGGGGGTGCCGGCGTTGATGCGGTTAACAGGGACGGCCGCACCCCATTGCATCAAAGTGTGAATTGGCAAGCCGCCATCTCAAAGCTATTGGAATATGGCAGCGACCCTAACATCTTGGATAACAATGGGAATAGCCCAATGCATTTGTTGCTTGCTCAAACATCCCCGGACATCTACCTTGAGCATGTCACTCTCCTACTACGATTTGGAGCGGATCCAAGTTTGAAGAACCACTGCGGGCTGACACCCTTTCGAAGCATTAGCAATTTGTATGCCGGCCGCAACATAGCTGATTGTCTTATTCAAGCTGGCGCGGATATCGATGCTATAGATAACGATGGAAGGACAGTACTGTTTGATGTTGTTGGTCGACAGCATCAAATCAACCAGGAGAGTGTGTGGACTCTTGAATACCTAGTGGGCGCCGGAGCTTCCAAAGAAATACGAGATTACCAAGGCCGCAAGATTTCGCATGAGGCAATCAGGGGTTTGATGTCAAATTATGACCTGGGTTTGATAGTACAGTGGTTGGATGCTCTGGATAGTTTGGAATTACTCGACGTGGAGGCTGTCGACAACGTCGGCAACAATCTCTTGCATGAACTTTGTTCTCGTGTGCAAAATACGCGCAATAGGCATACCGTCGACATGCACCTAGTTCGATTACTAACTGGCGCTGGATTGGATATGTCGCAGAAAAACCACGCCGGACAAACACCACTTCACCTCCTGTGCACAAGACCTTGCAAGGCTGGAAGCTCTAGGTTTGTTTTCGACCAACCCATCGTCTATGCGGTTTATCATTGCGATAATGTTGACGAACGTGACTCAAATGGAAACACGGCGCTTCACATCGCATCCGTCTATGAACAATCTTGGTGCAAATTGCTGTTGGATGGGGGCGCAGATCCGACAATTCGCAATCATGAAGGCCTTACGCCACTTCATTTGGCCGCTCGCTGCAAGCAAGGCAACACGATTGGCATGCTTCTGAGGGCCATACACGACCGCCTCGGCGGTATGCCTTCTGAAGCGGCCGATTGTATAAACGCTACAGTGGTGAAGAACTGCAACAACATACATGAGCCATACAACATTACAGCATTATTTTATGCCTGCCAGTCTGGAAGGCCGGAAAGCGTGAAGCTCCTGCTAGATGCTGGCGCTGACCCTAACATTGGGAGTCTATTCGTGGCATGCGCAATCATGGAGCAGGAGAACCGACTATGGACGGCTAAGGAACACGTCCCAGGTAGCGCCATTGCTGCTTTGCGAACACTGGATACGACACGACCAAGGCCCATGTTAGAGCACCAGTCAGATGTGTCTCATCCTTTTGCGTCAACAAGACTTGAGGAGATTCTTGACATGCTGGTTTCGTCCGGTATCAGCTTGTCACTACTTCAAAGCGACCCAACAAGGGGATATATGAACCCATTTTGGAAAGCTTCTGCCCTCAACAGCGACTACTCTTTCAAGTGTTTGAACGTGATCAAAAGAAAGCATTGTGAAACAATTGGAAACGTACCAGAGCAGGCCATAGGCCGCGATGCGCTCAGTTTATTTGACGAGAAGATGATGGCGTTTAGCGACAGTGTATCCAACAATGTGATGCAACAGAGCGGCTGGCTTCAGCCCGGAGGTGTCGACTTCAATATTTTCCATGCCATCATCGTTCGTCGGCAATATCATTTGGTAAAGCAGATGGTCGAGGCCGGTTGTCGCTTCCTCCTGCCAGGCATACCGCATCTGGAGTATCTCATTGCTCATGGCTTTGCCTCCTTGTTTGATTACATTGTAGAGGCGGAAGTGCAAGTGCGGTTGGCCGAAGGAGAGTGGCACGCATTTGATGACGCTACCAAGCCTGGTCTTCACTTTCAGCCCAAACTAGATCAGGATGAGTCAGTCAAACATGGCAAACTTTGGGAAGAACTCCGAAACAAGATGCTAGAATATGCTGTCCGGCGAGAGCTCCCCAATATGGACATTGTTCGGCTTCTCGTGGACAAGTACGCGGTGAACATCAATGGTTGGGACAGTAATAGAAACACAGCGTTGCACATAATCGCGCGCGGTAATCACTGGTGGCAGAGTGCACAGGCTTTACCGTTTCTCTTGAGGTCTGGAGCAGATATCGAACATCGGAATTCGTCCGGACAGACACCACTCCATCTGACGTTGGACAAGGAATATTTCCCGCTAGGCAAGCTCGGATCTTTCCACAAAGACGTCGCAGAGACATTGATCGATGCAGGCGCCAATGTAAACGCTGTTGATTTCGAGGGACGAAGCTGCTTGGACTACACAGGGTACAGCACCGATTTGATCAATTTACTCATCAGCAATGGAGCAGCTATACGCTCTAGCTCGATTTTTGCAGCGCTCCAGGCGGACAACGGTGCTGCGCTGGAGAGATTACTGCAGGGAGGAGCAGATGCAAATGGCCGGATGTTGTTGGTTGAAAATCATCGCCGAGATAGTGAAACGGACGACTGTTCGGGCGACAGCAGGATGACCTTTGATGCTGCACTCATTCCTCGCCATGAAATCGCTCCGATCTATTACATTGCTTCGAAATCGGCTTTTCCTGAGGATCCGGATATGAGAAGCTGTTTCAGGAAACTCTTGAATCATGGCGCGAACATTTACGCGAGCTTCCAGGTACAGCGAGGAGGGCACAAATGCGGACCAGCCTATGCCGGGTACTACAACAAGCTGATTGGAGTTGTTGAGAATGAAGGTGCGATCGAGGAGCGAAGTGTCTTGCATGAACTTGTTCGTTTGGGAAAATTGAGCAAATGTATGATTGACGCCATGGACATTGATGCGGGTTGTCTGGATCCGAAAGGGTGCAATCTTTTGCATGCTGTCTGCGATAGCTGGAGTGGTCCGGACCACGCGATCGATATGACTTCGGACGATGTCGATGACGATGATGACGACGATGACGAAAAAGAAGAAGAGAGAATCTCGGCATTCCAGCAGCTTCTTGCTCTTGGATGCGACATTCAGGCCCGTGACAGCAGCGGACAGAGTATTGTACACCACATGATCTATCGGGGCTGGAAGCATACTCAAAGGCCGGCACGATTGAAAAAATCCATTGAAGAAGTCTCACGCATTGCGCCCGACCTTCTCAGCGCGCCCAACGCTTCGGGAAACACGCCGCTGCATTACAGCGTCCTGCTTGCCACATCGACCCGGCGAACGGACCAGTCGGGCGAGAAGCAGCGGAAGGACCAAATGGTTGACCTCACGCGGCTGCTGCTGCGCAGCGGCGCCAGCCCGGCCGGTGTCAACCAGGACGGTAACAGCGTGCTGCATCTCATGGCGCACAACCTGGACCGCGGCGACGTGGCCGCGCTGTTTGCGGAGCTGGTGCGCGGGGGGCACGGGCTGGACGTGAATGCGCGCAACGCGCGAGGCGAGACGCCGCTGATGCTCCTCACAAACCGGACCAACGTGCTACTGCGGTTGGGCGCCGGACGCGGCGGCCTGTGCCTGGACGACGCGGCGGCGGCGCAGAGCGTCGCAATGCTGGCGGAGCTGGGCGCGGATTTTGCGGTCACAGATGCGCAGGGCAACGGCCTGCTGCACCTGGCGGCCACGGACGAGGTGCTGCTCTTCAAGGCAGTCATGGACAGCGGCAAGCTGGATCCGATGATGGAGAATCGAGCGCATCAGACGGCGATTGATGTGGCGGCTACGTATAATAACAACGAGATCTTGGCGTTGTTTCAGAAGAGAGTATAGACAAGAGTCACCACTGAGTGGTTACTAATGCCAGAAGATCAACACAAAAAAAAAGATATAAGGATCAAAAATGGTTTGATTTTATACACAACTTTGAGTCAGAAGCATCTCACCAATAAGTCTGTTCTCCCAAGTAGAGCTCATTGTTAATTTCTCTGCCTGGGTGTCGCGTGGCTTGCGCGACTTTGCTTGCGCGTCCCCTTGACGAGGCTCTGAGCTGAGCGCTGGAGCCTAATCACGACGATGGTTGATAAATCACTTCCACGCCCGTCATTCATCAGATGAAGAAGAGAAGAATAAAACCTCAGATTGATTGATAGGTACCTCGAAGCTGTCACTTGTTTAGTGCGGGGACTGTATTAGTGCCCACCTCGATACCCCCACAGTGGCTGGGCGCAGCCACTTGCAGAATCGCCAGCGCTGACGACAGCTTCCTCCGACTGCATAGCTCTTGCCTCGCCACCCAACGCACGGTTTGCCTGTCGAGATCGCGCCCTTTGCTGGAGCATTCGCACAAGGCAGCTGCGATTTTTAATTCTTTCACCACGAAATCCTTGCAAACATTTCCTCTCACACCAATTCCACCTAGAACAAGACATCCCTATCCCGAGCCCCCGGACGACCGCGCTGCGTCATCGTCGCCAATCATGGCGTCCCTCCGCACTGCCGAGCACACAAAGTATGCCGTCTTGACGTTCTTGGAACTTTGCTCTTACAGATAGCAAATTTTCTATCATCGCTAACCCCTCGCTACTTCCAGGACCGATCAGGAGCTTGCCATCTCCATTAAGAAAGCGACCAATGCCGACGAAATATCTCCCAAGCGCAAGCACGTTCGAGCATGCATTGTTTACACGTGGGATCACAGGTCATCGCTGGCCTTTTGGTCCGGCATCAAGGTGTATGTCATAATACCCCGTGGTGCGTTAACGGACGCTGCGCTGACTGGAAACCCTACACAGCCAACCCATCATGGCCGACGAGGTTCAGACCTTCAAAGCCCTCATTACCATTCACAAGGTCTTGCAGGAAGGTCACCCTAGTGCTCTTAAGGAGGCCATGGCAAACAGAGGATGGATTGATGGCCTGAACCGCGGAATGGCTGGTGAAGGCGTCCGCGGCTACGGTCCTCTTATTAGAGAATACGTCTACTTCCTGCTCGCCAAGCTATCCTTCCACCAGGCCCACCCTGAATTCAACGGCACATTCGAGTACGAGGAATATATCAGCCTCAAGGCAATCAATGACCCCAACGAAGGCTACGAGACCATCACAGACCTCATGGTGTTGCAGGATAAGATTGAGCAGTTTCAGAAACTCATTTTTTCTCACTTTCGCAACGTCGGTAACAACGAATGCCGAATCGCTGCCCTGGTACCACTTGTCCACGAGAGTTATGGAATCTACAAGTTCATCACAAGCATGCTTCGGGCCCTTCACACGAGTAAGGTTGACCTCTGTTGGGCAACAGCCTATCCGGCACTTTACTAATGTTACTCAGTCACCGGTGATGACGACGCTCTGCAGCCCCTCCGCGAACGATACGATGCGCAACACTACCGACTCGTCAAGTTCTACTACGAGTGCTCCAATTTGCGCTACCTCACCAGCCTGATCAATATTCCCAAACTTCCTCATGATGCCCCAAACCTGCTCGCCGAAGACGAGGATGCGCCGGCTCTCCCTGCGCGTCCAAAGCAAGAGATTGAGCGCCAACCAACGCCTGTTGCTGAACCCAAATCGGAAGAACCTGATGAGATTTCAGACTTCTGGAAGAGCGAGCTGGACCGCCAGAACAGAGAATACGAAGAGCAGCAGCGAGTCCTGGAGCAGCGACAGCAAGCCCAGCTCATGGCCCAACAACAGGCTCAAATGCAAGCCCAACGAGACTTTGATGAGCAGCAAAGACGCCTTGCCGAGCAGCAGCAACGAGAGCAAGAAGCATTGCTTGCTCAGCAGGCCCAGTGGCAGACCCAGGGCAGGCTTGCAGAGCTGGAGCGTGAGAACTTGAACGCGCGCTCGCGGTTTGAGCAGGACCAGTTGATGTTGCAAAAGTATGACCAACGTGTCAAGGCTCTCGAGGGCGAGCTGGCCCAGCTGCAAAACAACTACGGCCAGCAAATCACTAGCAAGGACGAGCAGATTCGAGCTCTGCAGGAACAAGTCAATACGTGGAGGACAAAATATGAGGCTCTGGCTAAGCTGTACTCCCAGCTGCGTACCGAGCACCTCGACCTTTTGCAAAAGTTCAAGGGGGTACAGCTCAAGGCCGCCAGCGCACAAGAAGCCATCGACCGACGCGAGAAGCTCGAGCGCGAGATCAAGACCAAGAACCTCGAGCTTGCTGACATGATTCGCGAGCGCGACCGTGCCATGCACGACAAGGACCGAGCCTCTGGCAGCAACAAGGACGAGTTGGAGAAGCTCAAGCGTGAGTTGCGCATGGCCAACGACCGCGCCGATAACCTGGAGCGCAGCAAAGGCAACGAATTGTCAACCATGTTGGCCAAGTACAATCGCGAGATGAGCGATCTGGAAGAGGCTTTGCGCACCAAGTCTCGCGCCCTCGATGATGCTCACTCCAAGCTCCATGACGGCAGCTCCGACCTGGAGCAACTTCTGCGCGACAAGGAAGAGGAGCTCGAGGTGTACAAGGCCGGCATGGACCAAACTCTGATCGAGCTCAACGATCTCAAGCAGAATCAGGGCAGCAATGACGAGGTTCTGGACGGCCAGCTTGATGCCATCATCATGGCCAACCTAGACAAGATTAACGACATCATCGACTCTGTTCTCCAAGCCGCCATTGGCCGTGTCGACGATGCTCTCTACGAACTCGACTCTACCATGCAAGCTGGTAACCAAAACGCGTCACCCGCCTACGTTCTGTCACAGATTGAAAAGGCTGCCGCCAGCGCCATGGAATTTGCAACCTCTTTCAACAACTTTATTGCCGATGGCCCCAACAGCACGCATGCCGAGCTGATCAAGTCAGTCAATGTGTTCTCTGGAGCCATGGCTGATGTGTGCAGCAACACCAAGGGTCTGACGAGACTGGCAACCGACGACAAAAAGACGGACTCGATGATGAACGGGGCCCGCCAGTCGGCCATGGCATCTGTACAATTTTTCCGCAGCCTGCAGAGCTTCCGGCTGGAGGGCATGGACCAAGTGCAAAAGACGGACGTGGTCATTAACAGCAGTACAGACGTGCAGATGAACCTACAGAAGCTGAATAAGCTGGTCGAGGGGTTCGCACCTGGTTTCGGCAAGTTTGCCAACAATAAGGGAGATCTGGGTGACCTCGTCGACACGGAGCTTAGCAAGGCTGCCGATGCGATTGCGGCAGCGGCAGCTCGGCTGGCCAAACTCAAAAACAAACCCCGTGACGGGTACTCTACATACGAGCTCAAAGTCAGCGACTCGATTCTAGATGCGGCTACGGCGATTACGAATGCAATTGCGGAGCTCATCAGAGCTACGACGGTCACACAGCAGGAGATTGTGCAGGCGGGCAGGGGTTCGTCGTCACGAACGGCATTCTACAAGAAGAACAACAGATGGACCGAGGGTCTCATTTCAGCAGCCAAGGCGGTAGCATCGTCGACCAACACACTGATTGAGACGGCAGACGGGGTGCTGTCGAAGCGCAACAGCCCTGAGCAGCTCATTGTAGCCTCAAACGACGTGGCTGCCTCGACGGCACAGCTGGTAGCAGCGAGTCGTGTCAAGGCCGGCTTCATGTCAAAGAACCAGGACAAGCTGGAGCAGGCAAGCAAGGCGGTTGGGGCTGCATGCCGGGCCCTGGTGCGGCAGGTGCAAAGCATGATCAAGGAGCGCTCGCAGGAGGAGGACCAGGTTGACTACTCCAAGCTTGGGCACCATGAGTTCAAGGTGCAGGAGATGGAACAACAGGTATGTTTTCTGGATGATTCTAGTGCTTCTACATTATTACGCACACACCCCGAGTATCACAGCAAAAGGGTCTCAGTGCATGTCTGCAAGCCACGTCTGGCCTGCAGATTGTCTGAGACCGGCACTTGGGAAGCTGGGCTTTCCTTGTTGAGGTTGGTGCATTTTACATTTGCAACATGTGGCTAACGGGCAACGTTTGGATAGGTTGAAATTCTGCAGTTGGAGAATGCTCTTGCTGCAGCCAGACACAGATTGGGCGAGATGCGCAAGATTTCCTACCAAGAGGAATAACCAGACACCTTAATGGGAGCAACAGGGGTGGAGGGGCGCAGAGGCAACAAGCAGCAAAAGAGACAACAAGCATGTTCGACTCAGCAAGCAAGCGACCAGTTGTTGGCCCGTGAGAATGCAGGGGGGGTGAAGGCTCGCAACACGGCGTCTGCGCCAGGCAGAGGTCGTCGGAGAGACCGCGAGACCAGACCAAATACCCACCGGAGGAAAATGTGGATGAGGACGGTTGGACGGCACAGGCAGTGGATGGCACAGACGGTTGGCGGCACAAACCGCTTGACGGGTAGGACTAAATATCCACCGGAGCATAATGTGGACCGAGGCGGAGGCGACCTCCGAAGATCAATGTGGACGGGAGTACTGAAATTGTTTGGTAATTTTTATCATTATCACTAGGCATTAGAATTTATTCAATGGAAAAAAGAATGGTCTAGCGCCGTTGATCTTTAGATGGAGCTTTGGAGGTGGTTTGTAGATGCAGACCAAAGCGACGGCGCTTGTCTATCGACACGTACATGAACGCTTGAATTGCCAGTGAGGAAATCAAGTCTGCAGCCCCAAGCTGGAGAAGCGCTGGGCTGTGTAGGGATTTATTGTTGTTGATGCGTGGAGGGGCAACGAAGTTGTCGAGAATGTTTGGATGGTTTTTCAGTGTCAAACAACGAGATGCGTCGAGATAGGTTTCGGCGAAATGGGGTGGGGCGGGGTGTACTCGGTCTCGGAGCATTTGATGGGGGGGGATCGGGAATGCGATGAGGTATCCAAATATCGTCATGGCCGAATGTAATGGTGGGATGGGCGGGTTGGCGGGCCAGGCGGGCGGGGAGGCCTGAATTTGGGCGAAGGAGGGTGTGGGGAAGGTGAAGAAGGAGACTAGCAGAGAAAAAGATGGCTGACGACGGCCGACGAGAGCCGTATGAAGCTAGGCTGGCACGCTGGTGATGCCAGCGCTCGTTAGTTGGTACATTTAACCATACTCCGTACGGAGTATCCGTATCTTCCGAGGTAATCGGTGTCCGTACTATGATTTTATCGGCCGACAGGCCATCGGGGGAAATTTTAAGCGACAAGAGAGCGGATGAGCCGCCCGGCAGGGGAGATGCATGAGCTGAGGTCAGGTTAAAAAAAGGTCTCTGAGCACCACTGTGAAGAGAACTGCCCGTTGCAAAATATAGCCCAACGCCACCATGCGCCGGTCAGCTCATTAAGCAACCATGGAAGGATTCTAGAAACAAAATGGGAAAACGAAGTCGACCTTCCAACGCCCTTGGCAGTCTTTTTCTTCAGTGCTTGAGTGCTCGGAGGCTTGAGTGGCGCTGATCAAGGGCAAACGCGCGCCCGTTGCTTCCTCTCAGGGCTGTTATCCACTAAAAATACTCCAGGAGACGCCCAACACACCGCTCACAACACGCTAACTCCTCGCCCGCCTTTTTCATCTCCCGCCGTTCCTTACTTTGCCACTTTGTTTTGACTCGCAGAAATTAGGAAACATTACTGCAAGGTGTGAAAGTTTCATGCTTAAAAAAATACTAATGTCAAAATACTAACAACACGTTCAGTGTATCTGTAAACGCCACAGCTGTCGCACAAGGACACTACGAGCCTCATAGGACTCCACCTTTTTGGTGCCGCCCTTTCCGCCTCCTCTCCACCTTCACCATCTCCGTGATGTGTCTCGACTCTCCCTCTCCTCTTCAACTCAGTCTTCCCGTGACCAGTGGCGCATGCGAGAAACCCATGATCACCGAATTTTACATTTCCCACACCTTGCAAAAGCACGACGCCATTGGCCAATATTTTAAGACAAAGCCAACGCCATGCAGTCTGATCTGAGGGAGTACAGAGGCCCTGAGAGAGAGACAGACACACAGCCGAACAAGACCAGGATGCGCAGAGCGTCCAGCTTTCATGCAATCCCAAATCCCAAGTCTTCATTAAGGGTGTTTACGGTAATAGCTATGCGAGGAAACGGCCGATTGCTAAGGTCACTCATAACACTCTACTTTAGGTGAGGCTGCCTGCCAACTGCATACCTACACAGCGGAAAAGCATGGTCCGCGAGTCACACAACAATCGGTCTACGATGTTTCGGATCGAGTCCGTTGCGTTCATACACTGACCAGAGTTATACAGACCGTTTCGGGTAACATCCGTCCGGCGTAAATCAAGCCCCGGAACAAGCAGCTCTCAGCGCCCTTCCGAAACACTGCGCCTCACCAAGTAAAAGCAACGCCATTAATCTCTTGGACGCACAACGTCAATCTGTCCAAACTTCGATCCATGCTTGTCTGCAAGCTGTAAGACACCACCAGTGCCACTAAAGAGGTGGGTTTGGTTTGGTGGGGTGCGAATAGAGAGCTTTGACTAGGCCAGATCGTGCCCGGCTGGGCATCCGGACTGGCAGGGCAGAGCCATCTGCTGCGGGGTGAAGGCACACTAGCCTCGACGGACCGAGGACGTGTCTTTTCGCGCAGCCTGCTCTTTCGGGACAATATCTGACGGATAAATTGAAGACGAGGTCGGCAACTCCGCCAACGAGGAAGCCCCTGGCCGTCAGCTCTGACGCAGTGTCGTCTGGAAGCAGAGTAGATGCATTTCCGCCTCGCGCAAGGTGATACATTTATCGGGATTCCCAATTTGGAACACAGTCGAGCCGCTAGTGCTGCGACAATTTGCGCTACGCGAACATGCCCGCCCATGATTCTGAGGCTACTTCAGCTACAAGGCCTGCTCACGAAGACATGACACAGCACAAAGCGAGTTAGCTCAGCCGCTACGACAGGCCGTGGCGCTCGAATTATGGCTGACGATATCCATGAGCATGAGCACTAGTCACAGAGATGCAGCTCCGTAGCGCATATGCACTAATGAAGTCGGCAACTGGGGTCATTTGAGAGTTGTTGACTGGACATTGCGGGTGAGCCAGAGCGAGCGCAGACCGCTAGCAAGCCACCTTTGTTTGCAAAATTGCACTAATCTCCTTGCCAATGCTGGCCCGGCGCCCTTTCTTCTCTGGTGATTCAAATCGACACATTCCCACCACGTTTTTGTCTCTCTCTCACGACGACTTCAAGACTCCACGCGCAATCGAGTTTAGTGCCGCGCTGGCTACAGCTAGCCCAATCGCAGAGACATTAGGCACCAGTAGGCCTCTAATGAAGTTCGGCCAACATACAACTTGTTGCGCTAAAAAGTGCAGCCACCCGGAAGGCAGTTGTAGAGCCGGTGGGGCAGCGTGGGCAGTTTCAAATCCGTCCACCACGTCTGCCTACCTCGGATCAAGGTGAAGCTCACCTCTCCTGTGCTGGTTGTATTCAAAGAATATCATCTAGCTCAACTTGATTGATATATTCTGACTCATGCTTTCCATTAACTCTTTCTATAGTCAATTGGGTGCCACGAGGAGTTCATGACCGCCAGGATGCCGAAGCTTCGGGGTGGAACCAGGCGACGCCGCCACCCGTAGCTCCGCTCAGCACTCTGGAACCCCGACTCGGTTGTGCTCAGCTTGTGCACTACCTGGTTCAGAACTCGGTATTGCCTAGCCTGTCAACAGAATCATCCCTCAAGGTCATCGCCAAAGGAGAGGGCCAAAGCCTGGTAGAGGCGAAATGGCCGCCTCTACAGTATTCGTATCCCCACAGCGGCTCACGCATTGGCCGAGCAGATTGGCGCGAAGTCGCTTGTTAGCGGCGGACTTGTGTTAGTGAACGGATACTAGTGTAAGTTCAACAGCCATTGCTAGCAGCCGTTGGTGACACAGCCTCCTCCGCACAGGGGTTTTATTTAGTAGTGCAACGCCACATGATTTGACTGAACCGTCGAGTCGATCAAAAACTGTCCGGGACCGAAGTCGGCTGAGACATGGCATCGCATCTCATTTGAGGGCTAGTGGAGAGGATGAAAGTGAGTGCAGGCAGATCGAGGGACCAATTGTTGCACCTTGCTAAAATAATGGCTCGCGCCACCACTGGGCCGACTCTATCGCCCCAGAATCGTCGCATCAGAGAGAGGGCGCCCCGCGGTGTATGTTCTAGGTCATGGGGCTGAAGCTCAAGAAGCCTCTTGGTTGCACAGAAAGCTTGTCGAATAAAGAAGCGAATTAGTTCGTACAGGCTTCGAGCCTTCTATTACCGGTATGGACATGGTGAATACTTTCGGGTTGTGCAACAGCCAAGACTGGCAGGGGGGCTCTATTCTAGCTGCAGGGATAGCCGGGGTCACTTGTGCTGAATTCAGCCAAACGTTGTGGATCGTTGACTGTCCAGTGTCACCGCAAGCGATGATTGAGCAAGCTCGTTCAGGTGAGCGAGAGTATGGAACACTGGGATGCTTGTGTGCCACTATGTCACTGTCACCTCAGGTCAAGTGGCCGGGGTCAGTATGGGGATGAAGCACGATAGCGGGTAACAGACCAGCGGCCGGTATCCACGGCGGTGCAGGTCCAGCTATGATGACATTGAGGACCTGGGTCGTTGTGTGTGATGTCGTTGTGAGGGGGTTGTGCGCCGCAATTAAACAGTTGGGCCAACTCCTACTTGTCAAATGCCAAGTGCATGACGAAGAGACGCTGCTCTTGTTGTCAGTTCTTTTCCACCGGTAAAGGCTGTGACGAGACTCTCTCGTGTTCTATCAAAAGTCATTGGCCAAGTATTGTTTCATTGGACGATTTTGTCATATTATATTCCTGATTGCCATCTTGCTCTTGTCTCACTCGATGCGTGTCTGTGTGACAGTTGTTGGGTTCGGCCGCATGCCGACTGGCCACCATCATCAGCTGGGGCTGGCGTGTAAGTTGTGCGGGTTGCAACTTGTCGTCGGATGCTGGCATCGGTGGCCGGGTTGGTCTAGGACAGGGCATGCAATTTGGCAAGGCGCGAGTAAAAAAGAGAGACAGAGAAAGAACCGAGCTAGTCAGTAGGAATAATCATGTTTTGCCCTCTTTTTACTTGTCGGCTCGTCTACCTAATGCGCTCTGGCCCCGAGCCTTGAAGACTGCCAGCAACCGGTCCCTCGTGCTGCGCCACTTGCGCCCTTTGTCGCCTCCCTCCCCAACATGGTATCGCGCGTTGGCCATGCCACAATGCTGTAAAAGACACGGGAAACAAAGATTCAAATTGCCGAACGACGCAACTAAGGAGTGAAAAAACTAATAGACTTAAATCCAAATCCTCGAGCTGCATGCTCGAGGGGGTATTGCCTCCCTTGGTAAAACACACGAGATCTGTAAAACGCCATTTCTCCAATCCTCATCGCTTAGCCAATTGTTCGTTTTCTTCTCCGGCGCATGCCTGTCGGTCACTGGACAAGAACTTATCGCTGCACTCTAGGTGAAACTAGATGGACCGCGAAGAAAGATATAGAAAGGAAATAGAAAGGAAAGAAGAAAACAATCGCAGAGATCAAAAGGTATAGTGAAAATCCTCGTGTGGGTCATAATCTGGACCGCTGGAATGAACAAAGACTTGGCGCAGGTAACGTTAGCATGTCAGACAAAGAACGTCGGCAATGGGCCAATACTCACATCGATCCGTGCTTGGCGGGTGTGTACATTGGCTCAGTACAGCGTCAATGTCCCACGGACAGTCAATATCAAAAGCCTGATGGTCTGCCACGCCTTCCAAGCTCAGGACAGCAGGTAACGAGGCTGTCCCGGTATAGCCAGGATGCGAGGTAGGATAGGTAACAAGGCCATCGTTTCCACTCAGTGACGATGCAGGGGAACAAGCAAGAGAGTCTTCGGTGACGAGATTGTAATAGTAGGGCCGGAAGTAAGATTCAACGATGGGCCCTGGCGTGGGCTCGGCGGCGGAAACGGGCACGGAAGACAGCATGCCCGACAAATGCGACGGCGTCGAGGTTGACGGCAAGAGAGCCGCGGGCTGGGCTGGAGGGGTGGATATGGAGGCGCAGGTGGCCGGTGTTTCTGTCTCTTCTGAGAAGCGCGGCGTCCCACTGCAAGGTGTTGAGGCTTCCAAGCTTGGTGTGTAGATAGGAACTTCTGCCTGGGTTGCATAACCTTTTTGCTCTGATGTCAATGCGCTTTCAGCGATGTTCTGCGGAAGTCGGTCCTTGTTCGTTTTGAGGGAGGCGCGCGAGGCGATGGAGATTGTTGAAGTAAGATTTGAACGGTTATCCTGAGCCAGAAGGGCCTCCAATAGGATGATGTTCTCATCCGGCATGTATCCCAGCTCAATCATCCCTTGGAAGAGTTCCAACTCCGAATCAGGGCATGGTTTTGTGGTTTCCTTGTGCACTCGTAGCTCATCCCTTTGAACAAGCTTCTTGGTTTCATTGTCGGAATCTTCGACAGCCCAGCCGAGGACCCGGAGATACTCATCGGGAGGCAAGATGTCCATGGCCGGACAAGCGGCCATCAAGAATGATGATAGAGGAGCCTTTGCTTTACCCATTTCGTCACGAACGAAAGAATAGACCTTCGCAATCATTGCCCAGCGGTTTCTGAACGGGTCTTTGCTCCAGAGCGTAGTGAGAAAGCCCGACGCGGCCTTTTGCTGCGACTCTGGGAATAGTTTCACGTAATAGCCTGTCGATCACAAGCGTCAGATTTAGGCCCGTGGAAAATTAAAATGTAGTTGCTCACTTCTAAATGCAATGAAAGCATTTAATGGCCGTTTTGCGCGGTCCCCAACCGGTTTGCTGTTGCTCTTCTTCTGTGGCAAGGCTCTCTGCAGCTCCATGTAATGAAGCGCCGATTGAGACTCCGGGTATTGTCTCATATTGTTCTCTTCCATTTTGTCTTCGAAACACTTGGTGGCGATCTCCAGGATTGTATCTTCTTGCAGATGGCGGAGAATTGTTTGTGCAGGGACTGTCGAGAGATGCCTTAACAGCTCTTGCCTGTCGAAATCGTTCGGTCTGTTTTCCATTTCGGCGAGTATTATTGCGATTGATGTGATATGGTTGTGTAGGATGCGTCTAGGACTTTATGTGGGAGTGGTCATCGAAATATTCTTTAGAGCCGGACAGTGGAGGAAGGTTGTGCTTAATTGGAAGTGAGATGTTGCTGGAGGGCAGGTGAGCTGGGAGGGTGTGTACCCAAGCGCTACCCCTGCAAATCCTGTTGGGGGGGTGTGAATCTTTTTCGTGCCACCAAGCTCCGCTACAAAGTGGCTCAGCGGCCGAACTCTCAATTGCAGAGCTCAGCCGTCCGCTGGACAGAGAAGTAGCAGCCCCGGCCACGAAGACACGACTGAATTTTAGGGGCATACCAATAGCATCACTAGCATACTAGATTAATCATGATCAATTTGGTTCTGGAATACTATCGTTGTAGCCTCTCGCTGAATGCCATGAGAAACATGTCTGCCTCCACTTCCTCTGGTTCGCTTTCAAACCGGAGTGCCCGTGCTGTACTCGTAATAAAGGGGAGCGACAAGTTTCCTCGTAGATCATTGATGTTTTTTTTTACCTTCTTTCGTCAGTTACTGGCCACTGGTTGGTGTTGATATTAGCCACTCACCATCGGAATATTGTACAAATATTCCTGCTCCATATCTTCAATATATTCTGCGGACTGTTTCATCAGATAGAGCTTCTGCAATCGAGCAATTTTACATACGTTCTCTGTGTGTTCTTTCATTGGATATGGCAAGTAAGTTTCAGCTGCCAGCTTGGAGAATTGCGCTATCCGCTCATTCTCAGAAAGGGCGACTCTCGGTCGGTGTGCCTCTTGGGTGTTAGTTGGACGCACGCAGGGGTGTTGGGTATCTTACCTGATCAAATTTAGAACGAAGTTCGGAATAGTATATTTCCCACGGCTCGGCTAAAGAGAGACAAGAGGCCGGAATTTTATATTGAAGGGTAGTCCTGATTCTTTTGCGGGAGAAATACGGTTGCTGCGTATTCTTCATGAATTTATTCCAAGCAGAGCCAGGCGTCTTTCGACTGGGATGCCACGGAGACGCAACAGACCAGTTCTCCTGTCCAATTCTGCTGAGGAGTCGCCTTCCAGTATGATCAATCTTGACCTCTGATATGGTCGTGCCGAACTCGGCAGACGGGGAGCTGGCGTATTTTGATGCGCCTTCCCGGACCAATTGCCAGGTGGTTCTCAAATATAATCGCATCGCCTCGTTGTCTTTAAGCGCTGATATCAGTAAACTTGAGGGCTCGCGGGTATTAATTCTCGGTAAGATCATGAAAGCTCCAAATACAACTGTGGTTACAGCGTTCGCCACTAAAGTTCCGAATTGGAGGCTTGGGTTTTTTGGACGCGACCATGTCTCGGATGTTAAGAGGATCGCCATGAGGCCAAGATTGGCGATTTCGTGCTTCGTCGCTGCGTACTGTCGATTCCATCTCAATATTGTCGCTCCTTCCTCTATTTCAATCTCTGCATCAGGCGCTAAACCCTGGTGAGGATCTCGTGTCGAAATTGGCACTGCGCTGATGTACCATAGTGCGATCGCTTCTTTGACAATCAGAATGGGATCAATCTTCTCTTCCAAGCCGAAAGTGACTATTCTATCAATAATATTATTGTCATGTTGAGGGTTTCGAAGTAGGCTTTCGATGGCGTAGACGACGTCCTGCAATACATCTGCGCACACAAAGTCAGCGACATAGAGCCAATGCGCGCAGGGGCAGCACACCATCGAGACAGGGCACCTTATCTTCCCTGATCCTAGTCTTCTCCAACAAAATCCGCAAAGTATTACATCGTATTGAATCGATGGCCGATTTCGAGTCCTCAATGCATTCTTCTTGCGTCCAAAGCGGGCTGAAGTTGAAAATGCTGTCCATGTTCACTGGTTCAACGAACACTGAAAGGTGGTCATGAAAGCTTCACCAGGGTGGCTCGGGAGAAGCAAAGAAACTTGGGTGTAATGAGCGTATACACGCAATGCATTAATGTCAGAGGAAGTTCGCAAGAGCCATAACCACATGCGGCAGCACCGCCAGAACATCATTCTCAATTGACATCTCAACTATCGAACACCGCTCCACCTCCCTCAGGTACTTACTCTTCTCGAATAGAGCCAGACCGCGCGACAGCAAAGAGCCACGCGCTGCCTCGCAGCTCCCCACATCGCACAGGCACAGCATGGCTGGAGTCCGATGTATCTCATATTATTTTCTTTGTTCTACTATATATAGTGGCTTCCTTGTCTTCACCAGAGGAAGAACCACAGGCTCATGGCATACAGGAAACGGACGGCACTTTGATTTCGCTTTGATACCTTTTTTTTTTTGAAGGGGCAGTAGGGGAGAGGAATAGACGATATTCCAGACGCATCAAACCAAGGGGGAGGCTCTTTGTGTATGCTATTTCGGCTTGGCCCAAAATTTTGCATTAAGAAACAATCAATTCTATCTTACACACCACTTTTCACTTCTTGCGATCCGAATGCTCAGTGACCAGCCATCCTTTTTTATTTCGCCTCGCGCATCGCCAACGGACGAACGCGTGCAGCGAACATATAGATTCACGACTCCACATCAACATCACCTACTGTGCCCTTGACCAGCCTCTCTCTACGTCCACCTCGTTACCCTTAGAGTTCTCTCTACTCCCCTACTACAGACTACAGCCTCTTTTGCGCCTCGTGATCATTCCCCCTCCATAGGTTTCACTTGGCATCAGGTACAGATGTTCGATCTCGGAAGTACGCCGGGTTTTTTCTCTTTTCGTCTTGTGCGAAAAAAAAAGACATTTTGCGTTCGTGTCAACGTGGCGCTGGCAACGAGTTTGCCCTGCAGCGCGCGCCTGGGGCCAGACCAGGGGGGAGAAGCAAATCTCACTTCAACCTCACCCTCGCACAAAAAAGGACTGCAGCGAAAAAGGCTCAATGCGCGGCCGATGCGACCCCTCTTCTCGGCCAGGCAACAGGGTAAAGAATCTCAATTCACCTTGACAGTGGCAACCAACCTGGTCCCCCACCATCCCAACCAGCCAAGCCAGACTCCTCTGGGGTTGCACGGCATGATAATGCTCTGCCACTCTTCCTTTACGTCTAATTTTATCCGAGTAGCTGGTTCCCTCCCCATCCGGATTACCGAGCGCCGCCGAATGGCTATGCAGAAGAACAGGAACGGTAATGATATGCACTGGCTCGTGCCCTTGATCCCATCTCGAAACGGTGGAGGCAGCCATACATGGTTGGCATCAGCAATGAATTATATTTTTGGCCGCCTGGCCCCGGCGAAGCGATGAGATTCGACAAAAAGTATACATGCAATTTGCCGGTCCGCCTTCGTCCCCTGAAAAGGCCCCTTCCGTAACCGTTCACAACACTGTCTGCGGTCTCATTGTGCACATGAAGCACGCAACCAAGAGCTACCCACAATCGAACCCTCGGCTCCAGCACTATCACGGTGCAAATCGAGTCTACACGGCGCAGACAGTTATCAGACGTGGGATAGTGGGCGGTCATCTTCATTTGGTCGGCAGTATCCAACTGTTGGTAATCGAAACGGACGAGTCCCGCTGCTAGCAGTGTCTCACGAGCCGTTGGACAAACCGACACTGCTCCAGTCACTGCTCCAGATGAACGTGCCGCAACGCCACTCAGTGTCTCGCTCCTTTTCACCTGATGGTCCCAGCGGGCGAGGACAAATGAAAAACGAACGTCCTGTCGGGTTGCCAATCATGGATACGTTAGCCTTGCCCCCACGTGGTAGACAGCCCCCCCTCCCCCCTTGGAAACATCCATGGCAAAGAAAAGAAAAGAACATCAAATGCAGAGAAAGAGAGGAAACGGGAAAGTAGAGGGCAACGTACCGCAATTGACGCCAGGCTTTTTTGTCACCAAGCTGATGCACGGTTCGTCGTGCTCGCATCTCGGAACTACTCGCTTGCCCAGCAGCTTCGACCACGACTCTTTGGCTTCGATAGGGTCAAACACCTTGGCCGGGGAAAATAGCTTCGTAGCAGTGGCAATTGGCTCTGTCGGTGTCTTTGGTGATTGTACTGGTGCTTGCAAAGACCCTCCATTCGCCTGAGGCGGTGTTCGCTCCCGTACAGGCACTTGCTTGCGGCCTGCGGGAGCCAATCCGCCTGCCGATGTTGCAGTATCCGAGGCGACGGCCTTGGGTTTGAAGAATCCTTGTAGTGTTCTTTGCCCACTGCTAGCTTTGACCTTGGAATCGCTGGAGCTTTTGCTTTTTTTGTTTGCTGGACCTCCCAACTCAGTTGGCTGTTCACCATCTCTCTTGGTCTGCCTTCCCCGCTCTAGGCCCGCGTTGCCCCTTCGCGGTGCCAGTGCTACTGCTGCACCAACATTGTTTGCGCAAGCCGTGCCGCCCGCATCGCTCATTTTCGTGCTCGAGCTTGCCGCTGCATCGGAAGCCGTGTCCCTATTTTCTACTTGCGGCACATCGCCACCAATCTTCTCCGCTTGCGAGCTAGTCTGCGACGCCGAGCGTGAAAACATGTCTTTGATATTTCGACGTCGATCAAACTCCGGGATAAGCTTAGCTGAAAGGGCAAGAGCGTCCCGCTGTTCCCAATTCCGGACCCGCTGCCCGTCTTGAAACATGTTGGCAGGGTTCATGACTTCTGCTAGATCGATCTTCCTCCCGTCTTTCGTCACCTTGTCGCTCATCGTGGCATATACAGGGCAATGATCCGATCCCATCAGTCCTTCTTGAATATTAGATTCCACGAACCAACTCTTCAGCCCGTTGCTGCACAAGATGTAATCGATTCGGCTGCCCACATTAGCCGGCCGAGTATTTCTCTTCGTGTCCCAGCATGTGTGCATACCCAGTCGTGTAGGGTGAAAGCAGCGGCAGATGTCCCATAAAACCGCACGTTCACGGTCATCGTCCCGGTCGCCGACAACGGTCCCTTCAAACAGAAGCTGGTTCAGGATTCGCCGCGTTGGCATTGACTGCCACTCGTCCATCGAGATTCCTTCTTTTCGAAGGCTTTCAGCAATATTGGAGCTGTCCATTTCGTTGCGTATGATGTTGAGGTCCCCAGCAACAATCACCTGTTTGCCTGCAGCTATCAGGTTTCGTATCCGCACATTAAGAGCCTCCACAAAGCTTTGCCTGAATTCGATTCGAGTCTCATCACGGTTGGCAGGGCTGTAGACTCCAAGCAGTACGAATGATGGAAACTCTAGAACAACACAACGCCCTTCTGAATCAAGCAGTGCATCATCCACGTTTCCTCTCAACTGGCTCAGCGTTGGGTATCCACCGATCTGTTGATCCCCGGGCAGATCCCGGTATGGTGTGTTGCTCTTTGGAGGGCAGAGTATTCCCAATATCCCCTCCTCTGCTCGAATCGGGGCGCAGGTCGCATTCCTAGTGTAGATGGCGACTCCAGAGTAGCCTGGCTGTGTCAGCAACAGCCCTACTCGGTCGGCTCAGCCAGCTTACCCTTTTTTTGCTGAGGCAGACTGAAATAAGCATCCCATCCCGGAACAAGAACCATGTCATCTTGCAAGTCCTTGCGCTGGATTTTGGTCTCTTGCATTATCACAATGTCGGCCTCGAGAATGTCAAACATGGCCTGAAATGTCAGCGCTAGACTACTACTCTCGGATGGAAGCACAAACCTGGAATGTGCGCTTTTCTCTCCATGGCTGATATCCGAATGGATTCCTGGGATGTTAGTTCGGCGCGCACGAGGCGATCAAGCGGCAGACGAACCGAATGCCATTTACTGTAACGTGTCAGTTTCGGCGCCAACCATTGCTACCTTGAGTTCCTACCATTCCAGGTGGTAATTCTGAATACCATCTTCGTACAGCGTATAAAATCTTCTGATTATAATCGTCTTTCACTGAAGCAACCGCCTCTTGTCCGCTTCATATGCACCATGGCTAGGCGCAAGATGTGTATCGATGGAGCTACCTGTGCTAGATTGTCTGTAGTGTAATTTGCTTCCCAATTTGGCATCTATAGAGATAGGGAACGTGCCATGGAGCCGAATCCCACGATTCGCAGGATAAAATCGGGTATGTCGGTGCTCCCCGTCGCCCCACGATCGCGCCGTTTATTGATGACGAAAGACTGACCAGTAGCGCGGAACACTCGCGGAGTCACGTGCACCAATCGAAATTGGCGCCTCAATCTCCAGGCACACACCATCGTTGGAGCCGAGCTTCATCGAAAATGGTCTGACTTCCTTCTTGCACCCGCCGTCATCAACAATCACCGTCACCATGTTTGCTTCCCGACAAGCCATTCGCAACGCTCCCCGCTTCACCGCCCAGGTCCGCGCCGGGGCTCAGCGCCGCTTCGCCAGCTCCGCGACCGAGAACGAATTCATCAAGGAACGCCAGCACATCAAGGACCACGCCAAGGGCACCACCGGTAAGCCCAATTGACTCCCGGAGATCTTGGACAGTGTGCCAATTGCTGTTCATATGTGTTTCTAACGTACATCCAGAGCTCTGGAGGAAGATTTCTATCTAGTAAGTTTCCTCTACGCCGACCCGAGAACTGCCGAGCGACAATAAGCCTCAATCGCGCCATGCGACGAACAAGCTACAAATTGACAAGCTACAAAACCGACGTTGGCAGATCCAGCACAGCTGACAGATTCACAGCGGTGTTGCTCCCTGCCTCATTGCCGCCGGCGCCAATGCCTACTACCTGTGGAACGAGCACTGGGAGCACTGGAGCCACATGCCCGCCCTGGAGGATCGCACTGAGTACGCCTACCAGAACATTCGTACCAAGAACTTCCAGTGGGGTGACGGTGACAAGGTGAGCTCCAATCCTTGAGCGGAGAAACTGACGCCAAGCTAACATGCCATAGACTCTTTTGTAAGTCCAATTCTTCGAGGTTACTCTGCGGCACCGCAACACCAGCTACGATCCTCTATCGACGAGACTGTTGAACGACCCCACGGAATGAAGAGGCTAACAAAGGCAACAGCTGGAACGACAAGGTCAACTATCACAACAAGGACAAGGTCGCGTAAGCGTCACATTGCAGTTGTAGCGCAACATGATGGTGAACTGATACAGAATCCCGCCGGGACTCACATTGTACTTATTCCCTAGAGGAGAACTAGACCTATTCCCTTTGTAGCGCCAGGAACGCTTCGTATGAATGTGACAATAGCATATGCTAGTGAGAGCTGACCTGAACTAAATTCTGTCCATTTGTTCCCAACCAGATGCTCCTTCATCATGCTAACTTGGGTGGCTAGCAGCAGTGCTGAATAGCTTGTAATTTGCCTGCTCGATCAAATTGTAATCACCGCCTTGAACTGAAGAATTGGGGTGTAGCAAGCCTAGTAGAGTGATTGGCGTTGTGGTGTCGTGCTTGCTTGAATGACAGCACCCGAGGAATGCCCGGGCAGTTGCACCAAACGCGTCCACCTGCCCCACGACGTGACTTCCACCTCTCAATCTCACGACTTCACGGCGCCTGCATCGAAGGAAAAGTATTGCGGAATTCAGACGGACAGTAAATATCAATTTTACAACGTGGGGAGTCTTCGAGAATGTCAGCCGTATGAAAACGGCACCGTACCTAACATGCACCTCCTTCGGAGCACGTTCTTGACATTACACGGAGCACAGCAACAAAGGCTATGAAAACTCTTGGTATCCAAAGTTCACATTTATCATGGCTCGGTACCTCAACCCGGCCAAAATTGGCCTTCTCGTTCTGATCCAGCTCTACATCGAAGAGGCCATTCCCAACGACGCCATCGTTCCAGTTTTGTCCTTCATCACCTCACACACAATGGGTCATGAAGCTGGCAACCCGCCCACCACACAGACAGGCCGATGGACCAAGGCCGAACGCACCGTCAGCCTCGTGATAGGAATCAAAGATTTTGAAAAGCTCTTGGGAAGCTTCCCCTTCGTCATGGGTATGCCGGGCCGGAAGCTGTGGGATCAATTCCTCACACGGCTGTGGGACATCAATTCACTCGATGCGCTCTATGAATTTTTCGAGAACCTCGAGCTGTTGTTGGCAAAAACGAAAGAGGAGCTACGCAGGCTCAGTGAGGCGGGAGTTCCTGACATGGAAGAGGGCATCCAAATCTCTCGCAACTCGCCATTTGGTGCCTTCATCCGCCGCGCCATGGTCGAGTACCAGCGGCTGCGCTTTCAAGACTGTGCAGAGCTATGGAAAGATTTCGTGCGGTACCGACAGCCCACAGTGTATTATCAGAAACGAAAGAACCCAAACTTCGGAAAGCTGAGCTTCGATAATGTCTTGTTCACCGGTGCAGCTGAGGAGGGTTGGAGCTCAGAGAGTGTTTCCGCCCTTACATCCGTGACTTATGACGATATGCTCACCGGCGATCGTCTTGGTAAAGTTGCAGTCAGCACTGACGATATCGAGCTGCTTCTTGACTTTCAAATCGAGCAAATGCAGAGTAGGTTGCGCGTATTATGCAGAGGCTGCAGTGCTAACGAGACGCAGAGTATGGCAACAGAGTACCGTTGGAGACGATCAATCAGTTTCAGGACCTGCTTCATGCCAGCTTCCTGGTTCCGAGTCTGACACATTATCTAAGGTGAGTTCTTACCCTGTGAACGAAGGCCTCGCTAACCTCGGCAGCTTCTTGAATGCGTGGAGAGCAGGGGATTATCCCTCCGCATTCGACCTATTACACCGCTATTTCGATTATACCATGCAGTATCGCGACCGTCTATTCTATCAATATGCTCTCATGAACTTAGCAGTTTTACAAGCAGACTTTGGCTGCCACCGCGATGCTGTTACCACCATGCTAGAAACGGTCACGACGGCACGGGAGAACAGAGACATGACATGTCTCAACTTTTCATTGAACTGGCTATTTCACTTCGGTCGAGCGCATCCCAAGCTAGTCCGCGAGCTTGAGTCTAACAGTCTTCTCGGAACAGGCAAAGAAAGCTTGGCGTATCTTCGTGTCAAGGCCAAGGAGTCGGGCATGGGTGCGTTGTGGAGCTCAGTCCTGCTAAGTGAGGCAAAGTTGGGCTTGATAAATGGGGAGAGCGTTGCCACATCTGTCGAGTATGTTGTACGCAGCTCGCACCTTATTGTCACGCGAAATATGAAGAACATGTTTGGTGCTCAGCTGTCGCTATACGCAGCTCTTTGGAGTCGCTTGGGACTCATGCATCTCTCGACAGCAACCTGCGAAATCTTCCTCCGCTGTCACAGTCAGCACTCCGTATTCGATGACGAACTCAAGATGATATGTCGCCTGGGTCTGATTCAAGCCGAGCGTGGCAAATATGATGATGGTCTCAAACAACTGGAGGGTTTGGATAGCAACTCGCTGCGCTCATGGAAACCCAGCCAGTACTGGCACAAATACAGAGGAATAATTAAGCTCGTCAAAGACTTACACCACAACAATTTGGTTGGCGCTCAGGAGCTGCTTGATCAGTTGTTGCAGTCGAAGGCCGACGACCTGGAACCAGACATGACCTTCATGATCGAGTCATTGCACATTGACTATCTGACGAGAAAGGGGGATTTGCAAGCGGCTTTTGAGAAGGTCAATGCAATGATTGCCGTGATCAAAGACGAAAGCAAAGATATTGCCATTCTCGTAAAATTGCTGCTGCTCAAGGTTGCTCTGCTCGACAAATGCAATCGTACACAGCGCGGTTTCTCGACGGCAGTGCGTGCCGCCAATCTCGCCTGGCGGGCGCGCCTGGTGCCTCAGCTGTGGGAGTCTGCAGGTGCGCTCGCCAACATTCTAGTCTCGCTGGGGGAATTTGAGGCCGCAATCGAAATGCTCAACGCAGCTCTCCCACGGTCCCTCGAGTGCGAAACACCGGCGCTAACAGCGCGGCTGTACTCTTATTTGGCCGACGCCAACATGGGCATGGCAGGGCGAATGGAGGCCAAGTCAAGCAAACGCGGCGAATACATGACGCGAGCGCTGGCAGCGGTGCAGCGCTCGTTTGACCACTGGTCCAGCGTCGAGGACATCAATCAGCAGTGCGAGACAATGGCAAAGCGGGCAATGATTATGAAGCTCACAGGAGAAATAACGCTGGCGGCCGACTATGCGGCGGCATATGTCGCGCTTCGCAAGCATGCCGAGGCGCTGAGTCTAGGCTCGGCATAATGGATGTCACGTTTATGATGTTTATGCAAAGGAAGGACTTTGTTATTATATAATACAAGTCGGGGTATTGAGTGACGCAAGGTGTTTGGTCTGTGTTACTTCGAGCGCAATGTACCGAAACTGAATGGTTACAATGTCGCGCTAACTCGTGCCATATTTCGAATGCTTCTCCTGATGGTTTGCTACCACCTCACTTTTTCGCCGGTTTTCGTCTTAAGCCCTCCGTTTTGCTCTTTCTCAGGCCCATCCACCTCGGGCGGCTGGTTCGTCGCCCAGACTCGTTCAATGCAAAGCTCGAATGGCCCCTCGACGCGGTCCGTCAGTCCCACGCCAACTGTGGCCACACGCTGCCGCAGAATTTCCGTCTGTGGTTCCACCACGAAGCCGTAGTTGGTGCGCACAAAATCGTTCCATTTAATCAGGACAGTCTCCCATTGCCCCGGCCGCTTGGCGAAGAGGCGATGTTGATGTAGATCGGTAGGTTCGACGCCCTCGGTCTGCACGTTGATAAAGTACGAGCGGCCGTCAGACTTGATGCGCAGTGCGAGATAGATGTAGGGGTCAATGTCCCAAACGGATTTCCCGAAGAGGGTCGGCGCCTGGTTGGGCGTGCGGAACGCCGCGTAGCCAGTGCGCTTGATTTTGAGTCGGTCGCTTGGTAGGGCGGTGGATATAGAGCCGTGAAAACGCGCGTATGTTGATGGGGATGATGAAGTAGTGGAGGAGGAGGAGGACGGTGTGGTTGGAGATGAGGTGACGTGGTTGAGGTAGGACTTGGAGGAGCCGCCGATGAGGTCGTCAGACATGAGGATGCAGTCGCGTATAGATTCTTTATCGGTAAATTCATAGAGAGGGCGCGGACCCTTGGGACCCTTGACAGCTTCGAGATTCCATGCTGTGGCCAAGTCAGTAAATTTGCAGACAAAATAAGCGCGCAGGGTGGTGTACCTATGCTAGACCGGCGCTTCAGCTCATCGAGACTGCGTGTCAAGAAGCCCTTTCGTAGGAGCTGTTGTGTTGGCCGCATTGTGGCAGCTACCTATGTGATGTGATGCACTGAAATGGAGCAGCGAAGAAGGCAAGGTCAAGTCTACGCCTCCCTTTTGAGAGGGCGAAGTGCGTTCGGTCGGTGCCAATTGAGTCGCTGCGAAGTGCGGTCTTGTGTTGTTGGAAGATTGTGATTTCTCATTAATCTTGGCAGATGGATCTCTTCTGCCTGGACATCGCAGTGCATGCGACTAAGGTTGAAGCTTGAACTTGTCAGGTCAGCTGTTTCTAGCTGCAGATTCCACCCCACTAGAGTGTGGCCTGCTCAAGCCACAGCTCATTCACCACACCCAAGTCTCGCATGGAATCGAGTACAATATGCAAATAATATGAGGTATTGGGAAATAAATTGTTCACCACGACAAATCTCCCGAGCACTGTTGCTCATTTCGACCGTGATAAACTATATAGGGTACCAGACACGTTCCAATCATTATACGAACAAACACCCAACCCAACCAAGTGCGCTAAGCCTAAACGGTCAGCGCGCTGCAAGAAAAAAAAAAGGACTCCATCTCAACGACGGATGAAATACCAAGCTCTCCAATTAGACGTTGCTTCCAACCCCCTTCTGTGTGCTTCCTCCATCAGCGACCCTACCTCGCACCGGATACAGACCAAATCAAGTGTCGCTGGAGTTGTGGCCGAACTTCACGAACGACTACGAAAGGTGACGCCCGTCAACGAGGATGGCTTCGAGGGCCATGGCATCGCTTCGTCGGCCAGCGACGCAGATTGCTGTCGCCGCCACGCCGCGGGGCAGCTCGACAGCCGTCCGCATGCCCTGGGACGGGACTCGGCGCAGCTATGCCCGCATCTCGCGGGACAAGATCAACCGGGCCATGAGCCACCAGCAAAAGATTGCTGAGCGCAGCGCGGCCAAGGAGCAGACCATGTCGCAGATGCAAAAAGCGGCAGCCCAGGATGTGTTTAAAGACGGCGGCGGGCCATTGTTTCCCGGTAAGTCGAAACGAGAATTCGTTGGAGCCATGCGTTCTTCTTCTTCTTCTTCCTCTCCCAAAGCTGACGCATGAATGCTAACCTCCACCACTCGCATCAGGAACGTTTGTCCCGATCCCGTTTTCGCAGCGCTCCAGAAACCCCCTCGACCTCGTGGCGTACCAGTGGTGGCGGCTCAAGAGCTACGCGCAGTGCGTGCTGTCGGTGCTGAGCGTCAAGCTGCGGTCGATGCCGAACTGGACCACGCGGCCCAAGTGGCGCGCGCACCGGGGCCGCATCGCGCCGACCGCGCGCGCGCTGTACCGCGAGACGCTCGAGGCCCTTGCGGCGGGCGACAAGGCGACGGTGGCGCGGCTGTGCATGCCGCGCTTCGCCGCGCAGCTGCACGCCGCCATGGACCGGCGCGACCCGCGCGAGACGGTGCGGTTCGAGTGGGTGCGCGACACCCGGCGGCTCGTGTATCCGCGGCTCGTGTCGCATCTGATCCACCCGATCAACCCGCACGACAAGACGCTGCTGACGGAGCAGGCCGTCGTCGCGCTGTCGTCGCAGCAGCAGCTGTCGCGGCACCGGCGTGACGCCGGGGAGACGGTGGTGCCGGGCAGCCTGCGCGTCCAGGACAAGATTGAGTACGTGGTGCTGGCGCGAGCGACGGACACAAAGGACTACCCGAGCGCGCAGTGGCGCATATGGGGCACTACGGGCGGCACTACGGCACAGGCGTACAGGCAGGAACAGGCCGTCATTCGAAAGGAGACGGCGCATCGGGCCGGCTGGAAGGACAAGAAGGAGATGCAGCAGGCGGCGGACGGCCAGGGCCGATGAGGGGCCAAGGGGGTCATGTATGGGCGCAGCAACATACACATCTCGCATCATGTATAACAAGGGGACTGCGCGTGTATTTTCCGGGAAAAGAAAGCGATGGATTACTTTTGTACTATAGCTAAAACAGGCGGTGTAGAATGCTATGCCAAACAAATAAGCCATGCCTCTCCGAATCAAATAAATTAGAATAGCCCGTAGGGCCGAAACCCTGCTATTTACAACCATCCAAGTGCACATCTATTCAAAAGATTTAGATCTTGTCTTCTTTTTTAAATGTGTCTTTTTCAAATGATAGGTGCAGGCCTTCACACCGCTGTACACTTGCCGCTTAGAAAAACTTGCCAGCATCAGTCGAGACACTCTCCTCGATAAGCTCGCCCTCGCGGTTGCGAGGTCGGATCGGATCCATCGGCTTGTCGAGCGCGTCAAAGACACCACCTGTGATCTTGGCCTTGGCGTACTGAAACGCGAGACGGCACGCCAGCGCGATGCAGCCCCAAACCAAGCCGCCAAACGGCGCGGCGACAAAGGCGCCAAAGACGGACCAGTCCTGCGCGTAGAGGCCCTCTTCCAGCAGGATGAGGCGGGCGCCGCGGTACGCGTCCTTGTAGTAGCAGGCGCCAAAGATGAAGACTGTGAGGATGCCGCCGAGGGTGCCGACGACAAACTCGAAGCCGCGCCAGACCCAGGCCTGGGGAAGCAGACCGATGCAGAGCACGGGGATGGCGGCCGAGGACACGAGGTCGGAGATGAGGAAGATTTGGAGAATGGAGGGCGCCTTCAGGGCGAGGACGACGACGGGGATGATGACGAGAACGACGAAGCCACGGATGAACCAAATGTTGAGGCGGTTGCGGAAGAGGTCGTTGGAGGCGGACGAGACCATGGCCGACTGCAGCGAGTCAAAGGCGGCGGTGCTGAGGCTGACGACCATGACGAGCACGATGCCGACGACCCAGCTGGGCAGCCGCTCGAGCAGCACGAAGAAGGCGAGGGAGCCGGCCTGCGGGGGGTCGCCGGGCCAGGCGCCGGACCAGGCGGCGATGAGGCCGGTGCAGCCGACCAGGGTCAGCACGCAGAGGATGACGACCATGGCCATGGTGACGCCGACGCGGAGGTCCTTGTCCGTCTTGGAGGCAAAGGTGCGGAGCCAAAAGTTGGATAGGAAAAAGTCGTTTGTGAGGACCGCGACGGGCAGGATGTAGAGCAGCTGCCAGCCGAGCAGGGTGGGCTTCGTCAGACCCGAGGCGTCAATGAGCTCTGTTTTGATTTCGGTCTTCACGCCAATGGTAATGGTGGCGATGATGATGAGGCCGACAACCATACCGCCCTGAATTACGTCGGTGAGAAAGGAGATTTTGAAGCCGCCGAGAGAGGTGTAAATCGTTGTGATGATGCACTGCACGATGACGACGGGCAGGCCGTCAAGGCCGGTCAGAGTGCTGACAACCTGGCCGATGGCGGACAGCTCGGCAACCATGTAGAGGAAGAGCGTGACGAGGGTGAGGACGCTGAGGAAGAGCATGCCCGGGGTACCGTAGCGTTGGCGCGTCCACTCGGTCAGGACAAAGCCCTCGGGGCAGCGCCGGCGGATGACGGGCCCGAGGTAGCCAAAGACAAGCATGGGCAGCGAAGACGCGAGCGCGTACACGACGACGCCCTGCACGCCGGCAATTGTGGCGAGCTCCGGGTAGGAGAACAGGATGCCGGATCCGAGAGCTGCGGGGGTTAGTCGGGGTCAAATGTGAGGGGGGGAAGGATAAGGGAGGCAGAGGGTGGTAGCGGCAGCACGTTTCTCACGCAAGCATTAACTTGATCGAGTATCACGGTGTAATCTCAGCCTCGCTGCCGCGCCACGGCGACATCTCCCACGTCCAGTCAAAGGATGTGGGTTGGATCCCGCGCGTGGCGTGGCACCTCGGCGCCCGTAGTGAGCCGCATCCTCTCTTCCCGCAGAGAAATGTTGCGTGGTTGGGATGCTGTGGACAGCCCTGAAATAACAAGAGAATGTTTGACATCTTCTGGGTTAGCATCGCCACGGAGGGGGCGTGGCCCTCCACCAACAACAATTCTCAAACGAGACGAGAAGATGAAGGAGATTATTCAATGAGGGTACGAACCTGCTGAGTCAAGTAATCGCTATACCATGTACATGTTTCAGTCCGCGGTGTCGCGTGCCGAGTCCGAGTACATGACTCGAGAGAAAAGTATTCGGTTTGCAGCTTTTCACTGCTACCGCTCCGTAACGAACAAGGAGGTTGACTGTGCAAGAGCGCCTGCTTGCGCCTTACTCACCAGAGGCGATGAAATTGAGAGCGAGAGGAAAGGCTGCGAGTGCGTCAGTACATGTGGTTTACGGATGACGCTGGCTGTAAAAAGGCCGCCATGTCTCGACGACATCAAGCGCAGAGGCGAGTTCTGACCAGTCTGAGTGCCGTTGCTAGACAGAAAGTCCGTCTTGGCTTGGTGTCGCAGCTTCCAAGCAATACCAGTCCCCATAACGCTGTATTCGCAGGTATTATTAGTATTTTGGCTCTGTAACCAGTGATGGGAAGACGAGGGGGGGGGGGGGCGTGTGCGGCAAGACGTACAGAAAGACGCCATAGGTCAGGTAGATAATGGCGTTGGACGCCTGAAACGAGGGCATGCCCATGGTGACTGCGATGAAGCTGTAAATACCGCGAGGGAGAAAAGAGGTAGCCTTTGTGTTACAACAACAGCGTACGATGACAAGATGAAGAAAAGAGCTTGCTGGCAATTAGAACGAAAAGTTTTTGTCACCATTGGCATTTGCGATGGGGATACACTTTCAGCCAGTGAGCCCCGCTTTGGTGCTGTGGGTTCTCACAGCGCCTTTTCAGCGCAAAATTATATTATCATTAATTATTGAAATAGCCTGATTACTGAGTAAGCTGTTTTATGGCTTATCTAGAACATCTTCTACTTTGGTAGAACCATTCGCGAAAAAAACCCAAAGCGCCGCTGAAAGGGATCCGCTGCGGTACAGCAAGGCTTATCTGCAATCCACTGAGGCGAACAGCTGAAGCGGACCCTTGAACAATAAAACAAAAGACTCTGCATGAAACCCTAAAAAATATCTTGTTCAAAGTTGGCTAAGACTAAAACGAAGAATGATAACAATTGTCACTGTCCCTAATAACATAATCATGTGCTTGTTAGAATAGCCGCCTTGTTGGGCTTACCCGGTTTTTCTCGGTTCTCTCTCTCATTAATAAAACGTGGCCTAGATGACTCTTTTTTTCTGGCCGTCGGTCCTGGTTTCCTTTCGGCCGACCGATTGCGAAGAACAAAATTAGACGCAATATGTGACTTGTCCTTTGAAACTTTTTCGTTCGAAACAACAACAAACAGGAATAAAATCAAAAGAAGAAAAAAAGACAAATCCAACCAACGAAACAAACTTGAAACCGCCCGGGTCTGCTTTCACTTTTCTTCCGTGGCTGGCTCAGTGGGAGTTTGGCCTCCGGCAGCAGCAAACTGCGCTTCGGCGGGAGCTTCTGTCTGGACGAGTGCTGGTGCTCCAACGGGCGGCGCAGCCATTTGTGGCGGTGGCATCATGTGCGGAGGCGACGTCATGGCATACATGTCATACATGCCTGGGTAGTAGGGTCCTGGGCTGTAGCTGGGGTACATGACACCCGGCGTGCCGTGAGGCGTCATAGGGCCGTAGGGCGACATGGGCGGACCGTATGGGTACGGCGGAAACGGTGGCATCCAGCCCATGGGGATGTGAGTGTGCTGGTGCGGCATGGCCATGGGTGTCTCCATGTTGCCGTACACAAAGCTGCCACCGCCGCCGTTGCCGTTTGTCTTTTTGGGCGTTGGCGTAAAGACGTTATCATCACTGGAGAAGGTCTGGGCAGCCTCCTCGGCCGTCCTGGGGGTCTGCTCCGGGTCCGCAGGTGCAGCAGAAGCGGCGTGGTGCACCACGGGCTTGTCGTGGCCGGCGGGCGGATCAAACATGGTGTGCAGCGGCGAGACGGGCTCCATGACGGGCGCGTGGCGACGACGGGGAAAGGTCGCGTGCGAGTAGTTGGCCGAGCGTAGGGAAAGGCTGCGCCGAGGTGTCTCAAACGTACGAGACTGCTTCCTGTCGACGCGGACGCGGAAACCGTTGATATCCGTGTTGTTCTGTGCAAACGTTAGATTTGTGCGGCGCCAGATGAGATGGGGGAGTGCACTTACAAACGCCTCGATGGCGTCGTCGGCAGTGTCGGGGCGAGAAAACTCGACAAACGCGAAGCAAGTCATTTTGCCTACTTGGTTAGCTTGAAAGTGCTGCTGGGTTGAGCTCTGCCTACTTGGACTTCCTGGAACGGGCTTTTTGAAAAGCACGACAGCGATGACCTCGCCGCAAGCGCTGACGAGGTTTGTCAGAGTCTCCTCGGTCATGTTCATGGGAAGATTGCCCATGTAGATGGATCGTCTGTCGCGATCGTACTGGTTCAGGAATTGCTCCTTGTTTGGGCTGACTTGAGTTTCTGGTCTCAGGTTCGCGGATGGTTTGGGATCATATGGAATCACTTTGTACTTGCGATGTCCACGAAAGGCCTGCAACATGTTGGCAAAAGTAGTTCAGCTGAGGGAAGAAACTGCTTACCAAAGGCACATCGCGTCTGGGGTCGTACATTTTGTATCTGACAACAACAGTAGGAGGGAGACGCATGGAGTGCTGCATCTCGGCATCAAGTTCATCGGCCTCAGCAATCTCTCCCAGGGAACTGAGCAGGTCAGCAGCCTCGTCGCTTGTGACGACGTCTCCATTGTGTTTGTACACGATGAAGGTGGCTATTCATTGTCAGTGCTCGATGCTCGATGAGTGGCAACATTGGCCAAGTTTCTTACTATGGGCCTTGGCCATTTCAGTGCGGCATTGTCGGCCGAGAATATAAGTGTCTCTGCCGCATTCTTTGGCCTTTCTCGCATGCTCGTCGCACTGCGGCCGTTAGAACAGCCCAAGTAAATGTGCAGTCGAGGACTTACAGTGAATTGACAGAATGCAAAAGGCATCTGGCGTTGGTCACGGCGAATCTTGACAAATACGGGGCCATACTTGGAGAAAGCGCGTGTGACTTCATACTCGAGAGTCTTGTCATCGTAAAGTTGCGCGAGGCTGCACTGTCAGTAAAGGTTGGTGCATGGTGGTCAGAAGACTTACTTGGCGGCAAAGATGCATGCCGTTGGGGGGTAAATTCCCTGGGCGTCAACAGACGGGACGCCAACCTCTGAGAACTCTCCAGGGTGGTCGATGGCACTATTTCCACTAGAAATGGATGCAGTCGATTCATCGTCTTCGGCAAAGACGTCGTCATCGGTGTTTGTGCCAACCTGGAAGGAGTTGGCACTGCCCGGACGGGATCTTGCAGACTCGGACGCCGACTTTTTGGCAAACAGTCTGAGGAGATGTTAGTGGTATGGGGAGTCAAGGGGGCTTCTTGTGATACATACCGCTTGCCGGCAGGAGATGGTGTCAAACTTCCGTAGGTTAGACGGGCGCCTGGAAGGGTGTCAGCGCGCTGTGATTCAACAGCAAGTTTAAGCTGCAACACCCAGAGAGAAAATGAAGAGGGAGATGGAAAGAAAACTTGGTAAGAGCAGAAAAATGACAAGGCATTTGCAAAGAAGAGGAAAAATTTGTTGATACACACCATTCGAAGAGTCCTTACCTCCTGTGCGGTCTTCTTCGTCCGAGGAAGAGATGTCGAGTAGAGGCTCGCAAGAGACGGACT
Source organism: Beauveria caledonica (assembly GCA_030777785.1). Lineage (NCBI taxonomy): Eukaryota > Fungi > Ascomycota > Sordariomycetes > Hypocreales > Cordycipitaceae > Beauveria > Beauveria caledonica. The sequence continues at coordinate 15,693 of JAPFSE010000192.1, read as the reverse complement.
TGCGAATGGTCCGGCCGCCATCGAGCCTGAGATGCTTTCTGTAGCGAGGAATAGGCTTCATGATGAGATTCTGCGGAAACGGTAGAGTTAGCGAGTGTTGAATTTGGAAGAATGTCAGACGGGTTGGTTAGATATGGTGAGGTGGGCGGGGAGCAAACGGCGTGAATGCAGAATGGCGTGTACGAAATCGGTCCTCCGCATGCTGCAACGGAAGAAACACAAACCTCGAAATTTGTTGGTGAGAGACTCGAAATTAAAAGCAGACGATGCCGTTATTCAATCGCCAGAGAATCTCCAGAGAATGTTTGCGTTGTTTGCAAGATGCAGGATTCAGGCTGCAGGCGGGAAACGATGCGAAAGTGTGCCGAAGGGTAAGACAAGGAGATAAAACGGGGGTGAGAGAAAGAAGAAGAGAGAAATGAATTATTTTATCAGTGCATATAGACTCAAGAGCAGATTTAATTGCAAGATACTGTGGTGAGAAATGAGGATGCACAAGTTGGGACGGGACGGTTCGATGAGAGGAAGAAGGTAGGAAGAAGAGTGAATCAGGCACCAGTAAGTGGCAGCGTGTTAATCAGCTGCCGCCAGCCAACGCATCTAGAAAGCGTTGGAGACTATAGGAAGGTAAATAAAGAAGAAATGATTCGGGCCTTTTCTAGAAACGAGCCGACGAGTCTAACAGTCATCGTGAGAGTGGCAGCCAAGGTGAGCCGCGGACCAGGAACCCGGCGACTGCACTTTGGGGAATTGATAACGTGACGCGCATATTTTTGGCACAAAATTCTGGGGATTGCTGGTGGCTAGAGCGTGTTGTATCTTTTCTAATTTTACGTGCATAGGTACGAACTGCAGGGAAAAACGTGTTTTCATGCGTTTGGCGAGCTGGGAGAGGAGCCGCGTGGGGGTGGGAATGAGGTGTTGGTGGTGGTGGTGCTCGAGGCGAGGTGAGGCGCTCTGCGGTCGGTCAGGACGGCTGATGAGGCAGAAGAAGGAGGTTAGTGATTAGAATGGCGGCTACTCTGTACATCCGACAGGTAAAGAATTGATGATCCCGGAAACGCTCAATTTGACTCTATCGCGGGCAAGACATGTGGCGGAGAGAGCCAGTGCGTCCTTTGTGTAACGTGTTGGCGGGCGCGCTAGTTGACCTGTCAGCCAACCCCTGGAAAGGGAATTAATACGTGCGAGGAGGAGCAGGGGAAAGAAAGAGATCTGGGAAGTATTCAAGGATGAATAAATTCTACCTGTCTTGGAATCAGGCCATGATTGTCCGCAGCCAAGCCCTGCCAGCTGGCAAAGGTCCGTCGGTCGAGGCAAGCAAACGGACGACCGGAACGTCACAACCGGGCACGGGTACGATAAGCGACGAGATTCAAGAGAGATGGTGTGAAAATAATTAAGTATTCATCTTGATATATGCCAATTACCGGGAACCAAGAATGTAAAAAAGCCACGGCTGGGAGCTGAATGTGGCGGGACACAGGGAACAAACGGGCGCTGTTGGGAATGGTACGGGGTAATTAACATCTAGAAAAAAAATTGCAAATACTATCACAGTGGTGAAGATGTACAGGTAGTACAACAATGGAGTATGAAAGATCTCGTGAAAGACAGCGATTGAAGAGGTGCATCGGCACAAGATATACGGCTTATGGCTTAGACGTACTTCCCTCGCAAGAAGCTGGCTGAACAGATTACTGAAGAAGAGTCACAACAAAGCAAAACTGCCTACCTCTCGATATTCACAAATAAAAACATAATGAAACGATATTACATCCATTTCTCCGGACGCTCGCACCAACCACACATCGGCAGCACCCCCGAGTCCTCTCGTCGCCTCGCGGAAGGACACCCCCCCCCCACGCACCACCAGGACGGCATCTGCATGGCGCACGGCTATCGAATACCTAAGAAGCATCAAGTTTCCTTTCGAAAAAGAAAATAAAAAAGCCCTGTATCCATCAGGCACCCTGCATGCCCGTGACACCGCCTCGAATCTGACACTCCATTCATTGCCCAACCAATTTTTCTCTGCTCCGTTCAATACCAACAACTCTCTGCACTGTTCAATACCAGCCAGCCTCACTGGTGCATCAGATCTCTCGTGCAGCCTTGTCCAAACTAACTAGCGGCGGCCACCAGCCGATAGCCTGCAGCTCTAATAACGTTTCCTGGTACTCATTACTCAACAGATGGAAATGGGCCAAGCTTCAACTTCTGTTCCATTTTATTCTCAATCTACTCCGTACTCAGTCCTTGCTCACGCCATCTGAACCACACACCACCGCCGACCCCGGTCGCAACCACCACCGCTCAACTTTCCCCCAAGGTCCTTTTGCCAATTCCCTCAATTGCTGCCGAGATAGCAAGAGAGTAAAAAAAGCCACCAAACAAAGAAAACTGCCTCTTTTCCTCGCGCGGCACCCCCCTCCCCACGAGAGCTGTCCGAAAGCGTCAATAGCTAGCCGGAGGAAGGAAGAAAAAAAGAAAGCAACATTTGCTTGCGGCTCTTTGTCGCCGACCGCAGCGCCATGGTCGTTGGCGGGCAGCTCCACGGAGCCTTGCCCAGCCCGTCGTCGCCGCGGCCGCCATCCACGCCAACGTCGTCGACCGCCTCGACCATTGCCGCGACCACAGATCCCGACGACGACGACGACGATAACCATCACACCATCACGACCCGCAGCGGGACGCGGACTGCGACAGCCGGCGCCGGCGCCGGACCCGCGTCGCCGCCCCGATCTCGCCCCCCAAGGTACGCGACAACGACGACGACGGCCGCAACGCCCAAGGGCAGCAGCAGCCTTCGCCATGATACCACCGCCACCGCCGCCGCCGCCACGACCGCCACGACTCCCGCCGATAGACGACCGCCCGTTCACCCGTCGATGCTGCAGCCGCGCGTCGCCGTCGTCCTCAACGTACCACCCATGTGGCACCCTTGGCTCTTCGCCTTGCGTCTGCTGTCCTGCCTGCCAGCCGCCTGGTGGGGGCTGCCCTCGGCGCTGCATCTCTTGCTGCGCTTCCTCCCCCGGCACGAGCACGACGCTTTTGCCTCGCTGTACCGTGGAGACGGCTGGTCGGAGCCGTATGCCTTGACGGAGACAGCCCTGGCCACGATATGGGTGCGTGTGCTCTCTCTTCCCCCCTTGCTCTCTCTCTCTCTCTCTCTCTTTACTTTGGAGATTTTGGTCGTCACATGCCAGCAACAAAACACTCGCTAACAGATGGTGTGAAAACAGTCTTTTGCCTGTGGTTATCTGTCTTTTTTCTTTACCGATTGCTTAATGTCTCGATGGTATGATTTCCCACATCATTGCAAAGCATGTGAGATTGTCGCTGACCCGAGTTTGCCCAGGCTCATCAATTATACCCCGCAAGCCACCATCGTTCGCCTCCTCACCATCGACGTGATCAACGCCTACCTCACCCTCACGACCCTCTCCCTCTGCGGCGGATTCCAGGACCCGCGTCTGCTACTTCCCGGTTGGATTGGCATCGCAACAGTACAAGCCCCCCCCCTCCCCTTTGGCCTCAACATCAAATTTCCCGCTAACAAACCCTCAGACACTTACAGTGTGCTACCACATCAGTCACCAACGCATCAACATCCGCAAGGAGACGTCCACGTCGGTTAATGTCTTCTCAATCGCCAGCTACCTGAGCATGGTTGCCCTCCTCGCCCACTTGCTGGCCTTTCAGCCCGACTACCCTGCCATGCCCGTCGTCGTCCGCGCCAGGCGTTTCTGGAACGACGCGCTGCACTACGTCGCCCAGGTCAAAGGCATCATTGAGCGCGAGAGGGCCGAACTGTAACGGGGAAAAAAAGAGGCGAGTTATTTATTGGTTATGCGAATCGAAGTTTGGCGCAGTTTTGTGTTTTCTTATTCCCCCATTTCTTCACACCTACCAAGTTGTAACGCCTTCTGGCTTGCTGTACGAATGCCTACAATTAGCCAAAGAATCTAGCAAGTGGCAATTTGATTTATCGGTATTAAGATGGCCCATCTCATATAAGTAACATATACTTGTAATCTGTCCGCTCGTGCAAGAGGTCATGAACCACATTCTAATGCTCGGATTTGACTCGAGTTTGGACCGAATTCAACTATACGGGCCGTGATCAACACTGTGCCCCCGGTTTTGTAATCAGGCATGCATGCATATGTCCAGTTTCCCGTGAGTGAACACTTCAGCGTGTTTCTGTGCCTATCCTGCGACGTTGTAACATTGATGGAACTGCGTGGCGGTCCCGCATGACGCTGTGGCGCGGCTCAATACAACCAATCTCTCGCCCAAGCTTCCTTACTCACCAAAGTTGCAGTCAATACCTTACGTTCCGTCCGGCTGTGGTCTTGCCACTTGATTTCATTCTCCGCCCAAGCACAGCTCGACGCGGCTACTCCCAGGGCCATCGGCCAGATCATTACATCAGAATCACACACATCTGCATACATGGGGTATCATATCGTATTGCCCTAGACTACGGCCGGGCTTGCCCTGACTACTAATAAACGAGCGACCGACAAGCCAAAAGAACATCTTGGCCCGTAGCATATCGGGTCGTCGCGTCGTCGCGCCAAGCAAAAGCATGCTTTGTCCTCTCTTCCAACTCTAACCATGTTGATGAAATAAAGTGAAACAGAGACGCTGTATTTGCCTCGCGGCGACGAAGCTGGCAGGCCAATACCATGTGAGGTAGCCCCCGAGTTTCTTGGAAAATAATCACGACTGCATCTTCTCGTACTTCTTGCGCACTGGTGGATTGGTCCGTCGTCCCTAGAGGTGCTAGTGGGAAATCAAGTTCCCAGGCCCCGGCCAGACTGCAGCGAAAGAGCGCGTACAGTGCTTGTCATGACCGGAAGGCTACCGTTTCTAGCCGGTGGGAAAGGCTTCTCCCAAACGCGCCCTGTTGGTGCGGCCCGCATGCAATGAGCTGCAGAGACTGATGGTCCGCAGCTGCATGTTGCCGGCAGGGCGACGGCGCCGCAGGCCAGCTTAGAAACCGTGGACTTTGATAGTCTTGGGGTCTAGCTCGAGGCCCTCCTTCTTGTCGACAAGAAAGTCCTGAACATCTTTGCGCTGATCGCCCTGGAGCTGGATCACCTCTCCCATCTCGGAGTCTGAGACAATGGTGCCATTGCAAGCTGTTGTGACACCGTGTTAGTGCCTGGCTTAAGACATTGTTTTCGGTTTGTGCGACGCTCGAAAGCAGTTGACACTCTCGTCAAGCTGCATAGTGGGGATTGAAGTCTGGGGTCGTAGGGAGACGTACCGAACTTCTTCTTGATGACCTTGAGGATTTTCTTCTGGTCAAATTTCTTTGGAAGACCTTGGACCGTGGTCAAAGTCTTGCGACCATTACGCTCTGTGTCATCGTGTTAGCGCAAGTCATTGTTATGGCTAAACTCTGAGTCGCTGGGCCAGCGGCGCACACGCGACCGTGGGTCGGGCACAGCTGCGCGGGTCCAGGCGACGAGCGGGATTAAAAACGTACGCTGAATGCGTATATGGATGTAATTTTGAGTCTGTTTGACTTCTCCGGTGTCCTCGTCGGCTTCGGCGAAGGGGTCTGCAAGTATGTGTTGGTTAGCGAAAGTGACCGAAGTCGAATGCCACATGTATTGAGGCGGCTAAGGTGGGTTGGTGGCCGGGCGCGGGGTTGGGCCTTGAAGCGTCGCACAGCGCCATCGACTGAAAAGCGATGCGCGAGGCCAAAGAAGGAGACGAGGAGGAGATATCAATGCTCCAAGTATTCTGACGCTCGTAACGTACCGTAGGTCTTGAGATTTTCGATGGACATAAACTCGGAGGTGCCTGGGTAACCTTGGGAAATGGGTTTTGTGGTGGGGGAGGGGATGAGCGACCGACGGCTTTCGAAAGCGGCCTCGCTGGAGAGCTGGATGATTTTGGAAAAGGGAACTTGCGGTTGATACGAGAGCTGGGCTGCGAAAGCGAGAAAAGATCTTGCGAGTCTTTTCTGTTTGCTGGCTTGCTGGTGGTTTGGGTGAAGTGCAGGAGGCAAATTAGTGTGTGCGCCCAGCGGGACGTATTTATTTCGTCGATCGGAAGAGAAGGAGGGAGAAGTAGACTTTGCGAGCACCAGCCACACGCTACAGCGGGCTACAGCGGACGAGACTGGTTGGGTTTTGCATTTTAATGATTTTTTTACAATGAGGGGGGGCAGGGGGGCAGTGAGTGGCTCAGCCGTGGCTGGTGGCGGGGCAAAAAGCGGGACCGTTGTGCAAATTTCATCGCCAGAATAATGCCCTGTACGTTAACATACGAGCACCAGCATCGGCCGCCACGGCGCTATAATTTCTTCTGTACGAAGAGGTACCAAAATGTATGTAACTAAATATATTTGGACCGGCTGGAGTTTTTTATTCATTCTGCAAATCTTCTGGTTCCATCATATCTAAAATATGCCTAGTAGATCTATTCTGTAGCATCTTTTGACAGGCAAGGCTCGGGTATAACTTACAAGAGATTCTTATGCCACCGTGCAGCATGAAAGCAATGATCTCGGCCTAAAATCCAAGGCAAAACACATCACCTGCACTTGCCCACCACCTATCTGTCACTGTGCTACCTTCAACACATCACAAGCCCATGGCTTAGAGACATTGTACAGATATCCCATCACCATAACCTGTAGAGACTGTCCAGGCAATATTTATTGCCCGATCAACCTATCAATCGATCTACCGGGTTGATCATGCGCCATGCGCCAATCTTTCCGCATACCCCCGCAGCCCATCCAGTCATGCAACGGCCTCGCCAGGTTTCAGGCAAATACGAGAGACAGAACACTACCAAGGACAAGTTGCCGAATGAAATTCACTCACGCAAAGCCAACTGGCCTATGGTACTGGTATTACACACTGCACACACCTCACACTTTAGCACCGGTCGCGGACGGTCGCGGACGTTAGCCGCCAGCCCTACCCTAGTTGTATCAGCAGATCTCTGACACGGCCGAAGCTTGTCGTAGCTGGTAACTAGTAGAATCCAAGACTACAAGCCATGAGAGACGAAATATTGCGCTTGAATCCGACAAACATGTGTGTGAGAAACGTGACTTTATAAACCAGTTCACCGGGTACCCTAAAATGGCTCACTTCGTCACTCCGACTTTCACAACAGCCATAGTCTCAAAAGCCTCCGTGCTCCTGTATATACGTGCTCCTGCATATACGGAGCAAGGCTTGGCTTCAAAGAGTGAAGAGAGTCAGATTTCGTGGCAAAGTACAGCACTGCCACATTGTTTGACGGCGCGTGTTGGTGACAACACACTTTCGGTGTTCTTGCATTAGCGGACATGCGGTTTCTCTAACTTGCGACCTCAACAACAGCTCAACCGGATACAAAATTAGCTCAATACTGCTTTAGACTACTAAAATCAGATCACTGTCTACTTTACAGGCAATGTTTCGAATCCTTGCCGGCACTCCAACAAACTTGGCTGTTGAACCAGCGCTATTGATCCACCCAAAGGTCTATTTGAGCTTCCTTCAGCGTTGTAACTATAACTAGGTCATCCAAAATGAGCTGCAGGTCTGTATTGACCTAATATTGGCGGTCAAGTTCGAATACTCGAATTGTACTCAAGGTAAGTAGAGAGAGAGAGAGAGAGAGAGGGTGGAGTAATGAGCAATTTAATGATGCCAGACCCTAACACCAGCTCGATTGCAGAAAGACCTCCTCGTCACCAAATGTCAGATAGAAAAAGCAAAGGTACAGAAAATGAGCCAGTAGTTACAGCTCGCACACCGTTTCTGTAAATTGTTGTGATCCGAAATTACCAGAGAAAGCCACTTCAGATGCGGTTTGGGATTTTCATCAACAGACCACTCCGCCATTCCTTACTTGGCGACTGGCAAATAGTGACGCGATGCTGCAACACGAAGGGTCCAATATCGAGTCTAGATAATGACATTCGCCCGGCCATTGACCACAAGTGGATTGCCGATGTCGCATCGTCGCCGGGCTTCCCCGCCGAATACGTTCCCCCTGCGGTCGGCCGGGTCATGCGATGTGAACACATTGAGGAGGTGGCAGACGACTGCAAAAGTACCATGTTAGGTCTGTGCATGTGGTCAAATGGAACAGCCCCTGGAGTAGCGGCTTCCAATGGCGATACAACATTACCTTTGCAGTCTCCTTCCTAATTGTACGATGTGCCCCAACCATGTCACCATGCTCCGCCGCGGCCGCACGGATTAGACGCTGTGCGCCTGCCTAATTCAGATGAGATGCCGTAATAAGTGGCCCGGAACCGGATAACGGGCGGCCATCGTCCCGGCCGTGCTGCATAGCATTCTCTATAAGATTACAGAGGTGTCCCTGCAAGCCAAGATGTAGAATGTCGTTCTCCTTTAGTCACTGCACCGCATCATATCCACGGGCAACATGCATTGGTCTACATTGACCGCCGTTCTTGGCTTCGTGGGCGCCGGCGAGGCCATCCTGCGAGGCCCGAAGCCGATAAAGTCCATGAAGACCATTACGCAAACACTACTCAGCGATGCCGAGAAGAAGCCCAGCTCGGTCAACGCGACGGTGGCGTACTTTGACCAACTTATCGACCACAGTCGCCCGGAGCTGGGCACGTTCAAGCAGCGATACTTTTACAGCACCGCGTACTACCAGGGGCCAGGCTCGCCCGTCTCCGTGGAGGCGCCGTCCGAGGCGGCGGTCCGTGACCAGTACGTGGTATTAACCAACAAGACCATGGTCGGCTTCATCGCGCAGAACCTGGGCGGCGCGGCCGTCACCCTTGAGCACCGCTTCTACGGCGCGAGCACGCCCATCCAGGGCGCCAGCAACACGGAAAACCTGCAGCCCTTGACGCTGGAAAACTCGATTGACGACCTCGTCTACTTTGCTAGAAATGTCAAGTTCCCGTTTGATCCGCAAGGGAAATCGCACCCCGACAGCGCGCCGTGGACGCTGAGCGGTTGCTCGTACGCGGGCGCGCTGTCGGCGTGGACTGAGAAGGTGGCGCCGGGCACGTTCTGGGCGTACGAGGCGGGCAGCGCGGTCGTGCAGGCCCGAAATGACCTCTGGCAGTATTACAAGGTCGTGGGAGAGGCCTTGCCGCAGAACTGCTCTGCAGACTGGCGACGTGTCATGGGGCATATTGACGACACCCTCATGCATGGCTCCGACATCAACAAGAAGCAGCTGAAGGGCAACCTCGGAGCGGCAAACCTCACCGACGAAGCTGCTGGTGAGTTTGCGACGCGGTGGTTGGATAAATGGCAGAGTCAGCAATACTACTCGGGATACTCTTCAGTCTTCAAGATGTGCGACTACATCGAGGTATGTTGCGTCTGCACGTTCGGCTTCTTACCAGCCAGCATTGCTGTACTCTCTTTGTACTGACCTGTTGTAATAGAACCAATTGCCCGAAAAGTACGAGCCCGCTCCTGGCCCCGAGGGTCTTGGACTGGAAAAAGCCCTTGAAGGTTTCTTCCGCGGCCTCAAGGACCGGAATCTCACCCGCGAGGACACTCTTGACGACGGCGGCTCGGATCCCTGGCTCTGGCAACTCTGCAACGAACCGTAAGAAACTCCGAACCAGACACCTGCGGACTTGCGCCGCTGCTAACATGAGCTTGTGCAGATTCCAGTGGTGGCAGACGGAGCGTCCCGGCACGCCTCTCCACGTCACGACCGGCTACGACACGGAAGAGTCCCTGCGGCGAGAAACCTGCATCGACGGCTTCCCCGACGTCGGTAGGTACAAGGTGGGCGTCAAGCTTGGCCGCGACGAGAACACCGTCAACCGCCTGACGGGTGGCTGGGACAACAACAACGCCACGCGGCTGGTCTGGGTCAACGCTGAGTTTGACCCGTGGCTGTACGCGACCGTCTCATCACCCGACCGACCAGACGGTCCGCTGCAGAGCACGGAGAACGCGCCCGTGTTCATGCTACGCGGTGCCGCGCACTGCAACGACTATGTGACGAAGAATTACGACGTCAACGAGGATGCACGCGCCATGTTTGACGGAGTGGCGACGAACATGAAGAAGTGGGCGGCGGAATTCTATCAGCAGCACAACGTGACGCGCACATTTTGAAACGGGGCCGCGTGCCTATTTCAGATCAGAAGATAAACAAGCTCAATAGAGGCGATATAAAAGCTGGAAGATAGAGGACATACTTGGGAGAAAGGAGACATAGACTCAGCCCGGTTACCGCACCACTTACCCTTCTGCATTGGCTGTTAGGCTGTTGGCTTGGCGAGAACCTTGAAGACTACAAGGTGTCACAAAAATGAACAAGCGGCAAAACAATAAGTCCGCGAATTTTGAAATTTGAGAAGAGAAATCGGTAGAATTGAGAGCCATCCATGACCAGCAACTCCTCGTGATTCCATCATTTGGTTGGGCGCGGTTGAACTTATACCCGCTATTATTTGTAAAGAGTCACGCATCACCTCATACTTTGAGGGGTGAAGGTACTGCATCCATGAACTTGCCAAAATCGACAAGAGATTTTCTGCTAGACCAGGCGAAGCAGGATCCCGGGCTGCCTCGGGCGCTGCCAACGACGTCGTTCTGGCAAGTTCCACCACACCCAACACTCGCGGACAAGCAATCTCCCCAGCTGCCCGTGAATACCGATGTCGCCGTTATAGGATCCGGCATCACAGGATGCAGCGTAGCCAAGCACATTCTGGACATTTCTTCCCAAATAGCCGGTGGTACCGTGACGGTGACGGTCTTTGAGGCACGCACGCTGGTGAGCGGCGCCACGGGCCGCAACGGAGGGCTCCTGACCTCGTTTGTCCCGGAGGAGTTTGGTGATTTGATCGAGCACTATGGCGCAGATGAGGCTGTCAAGATGGCACGCTTCGCAAAGCGGAACCTAGAAAGGGTACACGAGCTGGCAAACTCGTCGCCGGAGCTCAGAGATTGGAGCCAGGTGCGCCAATCGCGAGATGTCGTGTGCTTTAGCAGTCCTGAAGATTTTGCGAATGCAAAAGAGTCCTGGACTTTATATGAGGAGCATATGCCAGAGGACAAGGGAAAAACGGAATTCTTGACTGCCGAGGAGGCAGCACAGGTGAGATGAGTGCGCTTGATTCGGACGCTCGAATTCTGACGTGGTGGCAGAAGTACAATGTTCGCGCATCGGCGGGAGCATTGACATTTCCAAACGGTGCTTGCTGGCCATATAGACTGATAACCGATATATGGTCGCATCTGTATGAACAGTACCGGCCCAGGTTGTCCATTGAAACCAACACACCAGTAGAGAAGGTCACGTATGATGCTAGCGATGCAGCGTATCCATACATCTTGCACACGCCGAGAGGCAACATCAAGGCTGCCAAGGTGATTCATGCGACAAACGGCCATGCTGGTCATTTGCTGCCATCTCTCCGCGGCTGCATCTACCCGCTTCGCGGCAGCATGTCAGTGCAGAAAGTAACAAGCGAGTTTGGCCATGACGGCCACAAGTTGACATGGAGCATGGTCAACAAGCGAGTCTACGAGCCGGACACAGACGTCTTGGAAGCAGGCACGTACTACGCGCAGCAGAATCCCATCACGGGGGACGTTTTTATTGGCGGGGAAAAGACTAATGCGCGAGACTTTTTCGTCGCCGACGACACGGCGGTGAATGCGTACTGCCAGGGCAACTTTACCACGCTTCTGCCGCGCTACTTTGTCAAGGGCTGGAGCAATGACAGCGGCAGAGAGCCGGGCCCCGAGGTCCGGGCTACGTGGACGGGCATCATGGGCTTCACGGGGGATCGCCTACCGCTGGTCGGACGGCTTCCTGCAAGCGTGACGCAGCGTGGCGGCGACGACGACAGCTGGGACGGGGGGGAATGGATAGCGGCGGGCTTCAACGGCTACGGCATGTCACTGTGCTGGGCGTGTGGCGAGGCCGTGGCCAGGATGGTGCTGGGGCAGGACGTGGATGATTTTCTGCCGGCGGCGCTGGTGCTGACGCGGGAGCGGATCGAGCAGCCGGCACGTAGGGGCGCGTTGGATGCGGTTCTTGAAATGATGGACGCGTGAGGAGGCATAGGTGCTGTGGAGGACGATGAAATGAGCTGGAATCCGTAAAGCATATCTGTGTAATATCGTGAGCGGCGGATTGATAATACGTAGACATGATGTTGACGCAAGATGGGACGCGCACGACGATAGTAGGGAGGTGATATAGGCCTTATTATGAGCATGTTTGCATGTCTAGGCAAGGCAGAGGGAAAAGAATCCACAATTGCCACAGCCATCAGTATTCAATATCCAGTTTCTTTTGTGGAAACTCGCCTTGCAAGAATTGCGAACCACTTTGCGTCGTTGCGAGCGCTGCGTGATACTGCATCTGGAATCCAGGCGTCCAAGGATCCAGGGGCGGAGGTTCTTGGCGTCTTGCCCTGGTCCATCTAGATGAGCATGATGAGCATGATGAGCATTGAGGAGTAAATATACGAATACTGAATACAACTTGAGACTCAGGGAATCAAGGATATGGCAGGCCAAAAAAAGAAAAGGAGAAGAGAAAATCATCCCAGTGCATAATTGTTGGGCCATTATCAAGACCCGTATTCGAAGGCTGTTGGAAATTTCTTCTCAGCGGCTTCCACAATATCATGGGGCAAAGCACCCACTCAAGACGCACTCGGACCAAGTGCCTTGCTGAGGCAATTGGTGATGAGGATAACTGGCATATATTCGAGTTTGGCTGGGTGTTGGTATGATCAGGTGCCAGTGGGTAAGGCGTGGAATGAGGGTGGCTCAAGCGCTGTGAAAGATGGGATCAAGAGCTTCTCTAGTGGGTAGAGCTCTGTACCTTATCTAATCGGACCTATCGTCAAGAGACTTTACAGGGTATCTTCAGATAAGTACAGGGGTCCTGGCTGCTAGAAATGGCTGTGCTTGCATGTCTTACAGGGCTGTTGTTGGCAAATTGGAGGGCGCTTGAGCTGAGAGCTGGAGAAGTCAGCTGAGCAAAGGCCAGCAAGCCAGTTTATCAGGCAATCAAGCTCGCAGACTCGCAGAAGGACACGCAAACAAGCTCGTCATATTTATCTCGCAGCCCGATTTATCCATCACAGCATGGCGGTGCCAGTCTATTATTACTCCCTAAAAAGGGGCCAGCAGTATTCACCAGTTTTCGCTTAATTTCCGAATCCGTCGCCGTCACTCGGCATCATAATCCGTCCAGAACAATGGGCGTGGGTGGCCCGACAAACAATCCGCTGCTGATCTTGCCCTGCTCGGCCGCTCGCCTCTGCCCGATCCGATGACAAGAGACTGCACGCATAATATTATCCCAGACTCCATGTGCGCGTGCAGAGACAAATTTCGATGGCCTCCTCTGCATCTCCACCACTTGCCACCGCTAGTCCAGGGGTCACTAAGAGCGACTTATAATACTCGGGATAATAGGGCTATGCTGCATTCGGTCAGTCCGTGGGCCGTGGCGTAAAAGCCAAAAACTATCAATTCGTGTTCCTGACTGTTCCTGGCAAAGGGGCGGCAAGCTGCCATGCAAGGTTGCTTGGACCCGAGCTGGGCCCGACTGCGATCGGCACAACTGACGTCTTTTCTAGGCAGTTCGTTCCATGAGACAGGCAAAACGGCAATTGCCTCTTTGGGAGGCTGCTATCTTTTCAGAATCTTGGCCCATGTCCAACAAGACTTCCTCCCGCCTACGAATACAGCTTCGACATGTCTGATCAAGCATGCGTGGCCAGAGTCAGGCACCACGAATAATGGAAAGCACATATTGACCTAGCCACGCTACTCATGCACTTGAGCCTCCAAGCTATTCCTGTTCCTGAACGAGCCGCTCCTCCGCCAGCCCTTTCCTTGGTCCCAGCTAGCTTGCTAGCCTCGAGATGTCCACACATCCTCTGTCTAGACCCGTCCACCGTCTGCCATCCGGCCCATCCCTCCACGCGCGTTATGCCACACCAATACCGCCAATACCACAGCCCGGCTGGCTGGCAGAGTAATTCCCCCCCCCCCCCCGTGCAAATTCTCTCACTCGACCCGCTTCATCTAGGCAGATGGACAGGGTTGAGCGTGGGTGTGGAAGCGTGAGAAGGCTTCTGCGGACCACCACTAACGCCGCGCCGTCGCCCTCACCCACCTTTTTGCTGACGTCTTGTCCGTCTTGGGTATTATGTAGCGCTGCCGGCTAATACACTGAGATCGTGGGTGATGGAACCGGCCACACAATGAAAAGGGCCGCTGCTCCGCTCCTCCCAGCTTGATGCCGTCCCTTTCCTCTTCATCAATTCTCTCTTTCAACGTAGAGACTCGCCGGGCTCGGATACTAGGCCTCCTTGTAGACGTTTTTGTCTGCGTCCTTTCTTTCAAACCAGCCGTCCAACCAAGTTCACATTCTTTAATAGTTACACAGGTTTCGACCAAATTACAATCTTTTACACACGATGGTCTCCAAGCTCTTTACTGCTCTCGCCGCTGCTGGCGTGGCGGCGGCCGCTGGTACCAACGTTGCCAAGTTCAACGCTTACTGGGTAGGATTCAGCACATCAGGTCATTGTCATTTCTTCATTCTCTAACATAGACTCAATTACAGGGCCAAACCGGTTTTTGGAATGAGAAGCTCCGGGACCGTTGCGACGAGGGCGCCGACTACATCAGCCTGTCCTTTGTCACCTCGTCTCCCGAGAAGAATCCTGATAGCAACTACCCTGGCATTGACTTTGCCGGCCACTGCTGGGCCACTTCCTACAAGGTCGATGGGAAAGATACCAACCTGCTTGACCACTGCGGTACCATTAAGAACGATCTCCAGTACTGCCGTGACAAGGGCATCAAGATGCTCCTTTCCATTGGCGGTGTGTGGGACGAGCAGACCTCCGACTACCGCGTCACCACTAAGGAAAAAGGCCGTGAATTTGCCGACTTCCTCTGGGGTGCTTTTGGTCCCTACGATCCCTCTTGGAAGGGCCCTCGTCCTTTTGACAAGAGCTCTACCGAGCACAGCGCCATTGACGGTTTCGACTTTGATCTAGAGCTCCCTCCGGTCAACGGCAAACACTTTGACAATGAGCCCTGGATCGCCATGGCCGACCAGTTCCGCACTCTCAGCAAGGATGTCTTCATTACCGGTGCGCCCCAGTGCCCTACCTCGCCCCAATGGTTTGCCATGAAGGAGATGATCCAGAAGACCCAGTTCGACGCCCTCTTCATCCAGTTCTACAACAATCCCGGCTGCGATCTCGTCAGTGGCACCTTCAACTACAAGGAGTGGGAAGGCATCATCGATGCAAGCGACAAGAGCAAGAAAGCCAAGCTCTTTGTCGGTATTCCTGCCGCTCCAGGGAGCGGGGCCGGCTACGTCGCTCCCAAGGACCTCGAGAAGATGATCTGCCCGATTGCCAAGAGTCCCTCGTTTGGTGGCATCTCCATCTCGGATATGTATACTGGGAAAAAAACCGTTGTCGACGGCAAGTCCTTCAACCAGCACGTCCAGGACATTCTCAGCAAGTGTGGTGAGCACACCTCTACCACCACTACGACGACCACGACCTCTACGACCTTGAGCACCACTAGCATCGCGACGACCACGAAAACCAGCTCTTCCACAACCATTAGCACCCCGTCCAGCTCTAGCGTCTTCACTTCGACCTCGTCTTCCATTAACTCTACTGTTGTCCCGACTGGCAGCACCAGCACCAGCTCTGCC